>JAHZNB010005853.1:0-18594 GCA_027744295.1 Callyntrura guangdongensis
TTCGATGCATAGAGCATGTTGAGGTTCAATGACTGCTAGGTACAACTTTCATTACTCGTTGTGAGCCTGGCAATAATAATATGCATGTATTTCGTTAAATGACTAATTGAGATTAAGATTCAACATTTAATGAGTAAAAAGCGAGATGATTCTGAATGGACTCATATTATCTTCTTTTTTCTTTAATTTCTTTGGTCTGGCGTTATTTAAAAATTTGCATGTTCCTGGCAAGTCATATGATAAAAATAATTTGTTTCCTGCAATTTCAGTCTTAGGTTATGGTTTGGACGATGGCAGTCTAGTTTTAGTTTGAACGATAAATTCGATATGCTAAATAAGTGTATGGTAGCAATTATTAATGATTGGAATCGGAACGACGATGTGAAGTTCTCCTTTACAAAGTTTAAATAAACTACGCACTACACACAACATATCAAATATTGTTTTTCCTTCAATGTTTTGTACACATAGAAAGTAGACCTTTTTGTTGGGCTAACCTTTGGATGCTTTTTTGTATCTTTGTTGTTGCTGAATTTTTTTGCATTCAAAACTAGTCTAGCCACGACTCTTTTTCAAAATAGCGTAACGTCAGAGTCTCTGATGCGGAAATACTCATTACTAAACCAAGATGCAACGTGAAGATTCAGCTCAAAGTCTCAATTGGGAAAGTATTCCTAATTAATTTTGACAGAAAAGTCTTCTTATAATTTTCGGAATAGTTTCACGCGATCTAAAACTTTTTTTTTTGGGATATCAGGTCAAGATTTCTATCTTTAGTTTGGTAACGCCGTGATGTCAGATGTCAGATATGAAACGGTGCAAAGTATTAATTTTTATCTATAATCCTAACATGATGGCAGGACAAATATTTGATTGTATATTTTACCCAGACATTTGTTTAATATTGAATTAAATACAGTCCCACGATGAAGGCGTCTTGTTTTGACTGGTACCGATTTATAAGTGCATTTTTACCATATTCCTTTTTATGAGTACAACTACTCCTAGATTCAGTTCAATGTGATTTAAGCTGAAGAAAATTTGTTTCAAACTGAAATCACGAATCCGGTTTCGGATCATACTCTGCTGGGATGTCATGCGTTCAAAAACGACGGTGTTACGTCAAATGAATATTATTTTAATGTTGGTAAATGTGGTATAATATAACATTTCACCGAAATTGTTCGAATCCGCCATTACAAATATGCAAGTGTATCGTTGTTTTTAAATGCATGTGTGTAATTTACACATTTTATTCATTTTCAAAGGTTACATGGCTATTTTATTGACCCGACGAGACAACTTTATGGCGACGTTCATTGTTCATTCTACATATTTAGTTTGCAGGTTAACGTCATCGTGATTCATACATGATGATGATAATAGTCCGCTCTTTCTTTTCTTTTGGTCCTGCCTTAGTAATACTACAGCCATGTTAGTCAAAATTGGCGTTAATATCATTTTGTACTAAAGAACTACCCCTTTTTGTATGGGATTAACCCACTCCTTTATTCACAATCAACTTCAAAATGATGATGATTATTATTACTACTATATGCTTGCTACAGTATCTACACATTTCTTACGTATTTCCTTCGTATTTTTCACCTATTTCATCTTGCTTCCTAATTTCTCCTTCATCTGATGATTATGATAAATGTGTACAACGAACAAGAAGAACAAGAAGACACCTCTTCTGCAGCAAAAGCATCATCATAACTTGTTATCATCAGCAGCAACAAAAAGAAAAACAACAACCACCACATGCATGATATGCAGGCAGGCCAACGAAAATTGAGTGTTTGGTCAAAGCAGAAAGATTAAATTCCTTTATGCTTTGTGCTCTTCCACAATATATGGGCAAACATATACCTAGATATAGTTAAAAACACAGTATCAGGTAAGGCAAGTGAGTTTATTAAAAAGCAATCTTCCAAGTTTTTGGTCCCCTCTTCTCATTTTCTTAACACAATCCTGCATACCACCTGAATGTGTTCATTTGGCGTTTTTCAGAAAGCTTCTTTCTCTCTCACTCTCACACACTCTGATGACTGTGCTGGTGGTTGGTTATATAGTAACGCTGATGATGACGATGATAATGATGGCTGTGGTCATGCAGGATTTGCCTTAGAAAAACGTAGTTTAACATAGGTTCATGTGTGTACGTACACCCTATATTGATACATCTGGTTGGTATATTTATTCTACATATTTACTTGCCACTACTTTTGCTTCTGTTAGTTGCAATGCTACTATTATATTAACTACTACTAGCAGAGCGGTCCTGTAATATGTTAGTATGGCGTAGCCGATATCTTGGTTAGTTGGTAATAAAGTTGTTGCTTGCTGCACTCGGATGATGATGATGATTATTTGTCTCTACTACTTTTTCTGCTTTTGCCCTGTTGTTGCTTTGTTATTATTGTTGTTGTGGGTTTACTTGGATGAATGTTGGCCCGTTAAATAATTCCATATAGCTTTGGTGCAAGTTGGCAACCTGTCAGACAGGTAGTAATGGTTAACGGTACTCCGGCCTTCACACTGACCTGCTACATTGACCGTCCGGGACGGTGAACTTCATCTCTCTCCTCAAAGTTTTTTCCCCTACCACTCGTTTTGTTCTTGCTAAATACATAATGCTACGCCTCAGCATTGCCATATTGCGAGTTCTCTCTTGCTTCATAACTACCGCATAGCCTTTTTAGATCGTGATTGTATACAGCGTTACTGTAGCGGAGTACGAATGTCGCCACGATAGTATGTACCAGCGTCATTTTACCCGATTTCTTAATGTTCTAGACATGTACACAGATAATTCCCTATTTCCTTGCTCCTTTTCTTCCCCCTTTTTGGAATTTCCCTTTTTAAAAAGATGAGCTGCCAGAAGCAACCATTCCATATTATTTTGTAAAAATCTACCTTTGATAGCAATAACGTATTAAAGACATGTTTCTGTGAGATGTCTTTTTATTTGTTCGACGCAGTGAGTCGATTCATGCGCTATTATTCATGCACATTTTAACACAGAATATTTCGTCTTGTCAGGGGAACGATGCATGGTTAAACCATAAAAATAATGCTTAAGATTTGTACTTATTTTCTCCTCCAAAAAATGCGAACAGTTATATAGTACATGCCTATAAGTATATATTTTGATATTTTGGTTTTCCAGGAGGTTTTTTTATTATCTTTTTACGGCTACCCTTCTTGTTCCACTTTTATTAGCCTGTATTCAAGTAATGATAATTTTTTTCCTTCATTGTTATAACTCCACTGCACAGTCGGGAATGTAAAGTGCATTCATGTTATCATCGATTGTGAGAGCAAGATGAGTCTGACTGTTGGTGTGTTGACGATGTATAGAAACGGAAGAACTCTCTCTGTGAACCAAAATATAAAAAGGCGAGACTCTGAAGGGTATACCTGTGTGCAAGGTTATCTCACGTTGCCCTGAAAATGACTCCTCTGTACCACTATGTGCTGTATTGTGCAGTGCAGTGGTGCACAAGGCATACAAACTAAGCTCATGTTTTTTATCGATACAATCGGAATCACCGAATCTTGATTTAATGGACAAAATCCTTCAGCTCGCTCATCATCGCTGAAAAGTTTATTGGTTTGTTCTAAAAATACATTATTCCTTGAGTTTTTAGATGTACCCAAGTTTGTTACTGACACGCTCACGCTAGTAATACACCTGACTCGTTCCCAACGACTAGACCCATTATTTCGTCGTTAAAATTCTGGAAATATATACAGAGTCGGCCGTGCTGCGTCCTTAGTGGGCGAGCCATCTAAAATGGAAATGAGACTGTACACTGTATCGATGTAATATTAAGTCGACAGTCAGTGCAGACAGACTGCGAAAAGTATGTAGTGAATCTTTTTTTAAGACAAAAAATATTCTTAAGAGACTTATTTAATCTTTAACACAAAGCACCGTACTCAACACTCTTTTGAATGATGCTAATGTTTTCTTTATTGTTAGACAGCTACTAAAAATTTACTTTTGATCGGCATAGTTGTGCTGTGAAAGATTTCATATAAATGCATAATTATTTATCACTTCCTTTAGATCCTATCAATGAACCAAAACCTCCGAATAAATAAAGGGTGGAGTTATAGGCGTACTTTCATTTGCTGAACTTTTTACAATTTTAGTGGAGCGTCTCGATGCAATTTTGGCAGGAAAAAAGAAGTGCCTAATTTTCTGATGCAGTTGAGAGAATAACTGAGATGTTCGAGAAATGGATACCTAACACTTTAACAATATCGAATTTTTTCCCACAAAAATAGAATTTTGAAGAGTAACCCTACATGAAAAATACTAGCGCAGTCAGTTTCATTTGAACGGAAAAGTAAACCATGTTCGAAACCCTTTAGAAATAAATGTAAAAATTGCTACAATATCAATAACATATGTATATGCATGCCTGAATATTGGTAGGTAATTAAAGCTGTTTAACTTTAGCCCACATGCGTAGGCAAGTGTGAAATAGTACAATATACTAATTAACTAGTGCTTATTAGGGGGATTCTATTAAATGAATGAATGATGAATGAGTCTAAAATCAAGCTTGTTCAACTAAACATTACAAATGTACGGCAAGGCACGCATAAACACAGTTACAGGCACTAGTACACATTTGCCTGCTTTCGAAACAACGTATTTTTTAAAAATTTAAATTAGGTTTGTTTTCCTTTTAATCGTAAATCGTAAAGATTAAGATAACATTCGTTTTTAAGCGATCTCAATATGAGTGAAATATGGCGATGGAAATGCCGATCTTTGATAATAATGGTAAAACAATAACAATAATGTTCAGCGGAATATGTAACAATTGGCAACAATCCAACCATTTTCACACACACAATTGCTCACTTATGCTTTTTGTTTTGAGATATTAGAGCCGACCACATTCAAGTTTACTCTGATAAAAAAAGTAAGTTAGTATGTAAGTAGAAGAAAAGGTGCTGCATCGCGTAGTCATCTACAAAATTTTGGCAACGTGTTCATATCATACCACTCTGATATAGAAGCTAAAGCGGAAAATTGTGCTTAAATTGCCTCTTTACATGAAAACCATATAACACACGTGCGTATAATTCTTTGTTTTTAGGGCATAAAACAATTAGTAGAGCAAACTAAGGTGCTAATGAGATGGTTTCTAAAAGACCCAACCGACGCTACCATTAGTTTATGGATTGCTCTTTAAAAATTATGTTTTTTCTTGTTTTTGGTAAAAGGAGGAAAGCCGCCGATAATAAATGATCCAAATCAATTGTAGGCATCATTGTTTTCTCTGTATTGAGTGCACAACTGCACACATGAGTAGGTACACATTTTACTAGCATGCATTGACGATGAAAGTCACAACGAAGAGAGTGACCCACTTAATATGGAACCACACACGCAACGTGTACGTCCGGGTTCTGGACAAGTTGGGTTTGCTGATAATAAGTATAGTTTCATTTTGACATGTACTAATGGAACTAATATTTGTTCAATGTAGGTGTGACGTAACATGTTAAAAAAAGACCAAAGTTTGTGTCGATGTTGATTGATAAGATACATGAAAAACAACACGGCATTGTTTGTAAAACAAATTCCCGTAGAGCCGTGCGTGCAATTCCTTTCGTAATAAAAAGCAGACAAAAAATGTTGCAACATGGCCACATCCATATATTGTATATATAACCGCCAACTCTGTCATGCCCCTTTACTATCTACTATTACTGAATCTATCGGTTTGATGCATACCACACAGGGTGTATCAATCTGCGGTAGTTTAAACAAGGTAGGGTGTAAAAATAGAAGCATTGTTGACCAAGTTACCGAGACAGCATCAGGACACTCTTTTATACATTTTGTGCTTGGTTTTGTTTGTTAGCATGAATGAATAAGTACAGACAGTCTTGAGACGTGGTCAATACTGTTCTCAGCTAGTACTCTGGAAAAAGTACTCGAGTTTTTTAGTTGTAGTAGCTTTGGCAAACAGCAAAAACCATACAAGTTAATCCTAGCATAAAACCAATTTATAAATCAGACACGTGCTTCCTGTCACTTCACAATGATGACCAAGACAAAAGGAAAAGGTCTTCATAATGTATAGAGTGTAATGCTGTCTTGTACTAAAGGTACCTTTCTCAAGCTTTTCGTGATTTTGGGCGTACATAATACAGAGAGAGAGAAGGAGAGAGATAATAAACGATGAAACGGAAGAAAGTGCTTCCGCTCAGTTGGCTTCGTTCCCTTGTGCAGAAAATCACTTTTTCCACTTGTCGATTGATCCAGGTCTTTCTTTTCTGGAGAAAATTTACTACACATCTCAACAACTAAAAATGTAATAACGTGTTTGGTAAGCGTCGCTGTAACCCCACTACAAAAAATGAAGGCACATTATTGCTTGAATGAAGTGATGGTATACTTTCGTTTCGAGTTTCGTTAAACTTGGTGAACATTTTTACATAGCCTACGTAACTAAATTGCAAACTAGTAGACATGTTAGCCAACGTAAGTATAGCTGCTTTGCACTATTGCACCCATTTAAAAAATTGGTGTTGCAACAAAGCGACCGTTTCCTGTTCTCGTTTTTTTGCTACAACAAACTATGTTTTCGCTCAAAACTACATGGGTGCAACAATGAAACATAGTTACGAGTTTCTTTTCAGCGACCAAAATAACCTGCCAAATATTTGATTCCGGTGAGACATTGATAATACGTTACGATTTTTTAATCGTATAGACATATTAACACTTCCGTTCCACGAATACGACTCACTTTAAAAAAGAGAAAAGCAACACAGATAATCATCATCGTTATGAGCATCTCAAATAAGTCGTTTGCTAACTGTCTGACTTTTGCTAAATTGGTAAACGTGCTGAACATGTTAAGGGAAAAAGTGCTGCTATCGTGACATTGTTCCCCTGGCACGTATACTTGTGTGTGCGTTTATTGAGGTGCATCATCTATGAATATGATGAACATACAAAAAACAGGTAATATATTTGTAGTTTAACAAGGTGCACACACATGCATCCTGTTTCTCCCCACAACCACTACCACCACCATCATCATCAGCGTTGTAAACTGACTGAAGTCGCTTACTGCTTCTTTATACTGGTTCCTGTTGTCTTATCAAGGTTAATGGAAATGTAGGATAGTGCAAACGGATATTCGAAATAATAACGCTGGGAATGGGAAAGAAAATAAAACTGAAACTTCACAACAAAGCATGCACCCCGTGTAACAGCAACAACCACGACAACAATTCGAGCTGCCTTTTTGTTCACGAATGCTGACATGGCCACCATTTATACGTGATGGACTTTTGCTATTGTTGACGGGTAGTTTTCTAACAGAAATATACGGAAAGCACAAGTAAGAATGATCTTTTACTGTTGAGCTCTCTGTTGAATTAGATGAACTTTTTATAATTTTTGTGTACTTTTGAGGTACTTGAGGTAGGTATAGAATATTTCGGGTTTCAATTCTTCTCTTTTTTTAATGAACTGATATAGAAAGGCTTACTTCTTGCTGAACAATAAGAGTTTTCAATACTACTCGCTTTTTACGTCCCTGGAACACTGATTTTGGTCACGTATGCACTTGAGGTATATACAGATAGCGTAAGGAACATGACCTTTTGCGTCCGTTTTGGTTTCTTTTGCTGTGTCTGAATGTGGAATAATATTTCTATGGACTCCTGCTTCCACTTTCTTTTTACTTGGTGTACTATATTAGCAGGAGTACATTTATTTTCTTGAAACCAACCTCAGTAAATAGTATACGATCTAATATGCTTAGTTAGCAGAGTAAAAAGCTATCACACTGTCTTGCTGAATTGAAACTCATTTTATTTTAGTATGTGTGCTGGATGATATTTGATTATATTTGTCTGAAACAGAACGTCCATTTCTTACTCAACTTGGGAACAAACCGCGAATAAAAAAAAATAAAGGATACTAGAAAACACTCGAAACTGGTTGCATTACTATGATTTTTTTTTACCTGAATGCGTCTGAATAATCCAATAAATCCGGTCGGCGAAATCGGTATTTTAAAAACGAAATTACTTCAACAAACTACACTTCGATGAATTAGTTGCTCCTTCAATATATGCTTGAAAAACTCTTATTTTGAAAATATGATTTTGCAATTTTATTATTGTATAAATCAATGAATAAATAAATAAATAAATATCAGAGTACTCGTAGCACACAGTACCACTTTTGTCACCGACAAGTAGTTGCGAACTGGTAGGGTTTGGGGCCTCAGAGAGATTTTATACCTGGCGATTTTTTCCGCAATTTTTCAATCCTACTTATAAAATCGCATATATAACTTTAAACTACTGCAGGACTATCAGAGCTAGTTTGTGTGGCGGCGGCGGCGGAGCCGTGGTAGAGGTACTTTGTTTCAATGTAAACTGTAGCGTACCTATGCGCGTTATATAGTTAATCTTAAAAGAAAGGCAACAACAACAGACAACAAGGCACTCGCCGACGCATCATCATTATCATCATCATCGTCGTAAGGCTGCATTATTTAAAAACTAAGCAGGTTCACGTAAACTGAAAAGACGCTGTGTGTATCGTACGTTGGGAAGTTGGTAAGCAAGTTGGTGAACGAACACATACCCATACAAACAACCATGCAGCATGTTTCATGAATTTTTGCGGAATCCACAGAATCGCATGGCACGGATCGACTCTTTTGAATACATGTAGTTAGAAATTTTCTTCATTTTCTTCTTCTCTCTCTCATGCCCTTTCTTGAAAAACAACGCAATGTACATAAAAAAAGTATGAACGTATTTTCTACACAGGGTAGATAAGTGCGCACCTTTTTATAATTGTACTTACCCGTATAACATATAGGTCTATATCATACGCGAACCCCAGCAAGTCGGACTACTAGCATAATAATATTTTATGTGGGTTTTGCACTGCTTATCATAATCATAGTGGACCTGCATCAATGTGTAAAGTCACACAACTCATTGCTAACTGCACCCATTCTTTTTACCATGAAATAACACTAATTCCTTTACACATATACGTCAGATATATACAGAGTTTCAAAAAAACATTCTTGTGTTTCAAATATTATAGGGGATGATATTCTCTGTCTGGTGTTTGCATGGCAATATGTGCAAATTCATTTAAACTAGCTCTTCAAGAAGAAGTCATTTCGCTTTAGTTGTGAATGATTTGAACGGCCGAAACAATTGCAGTTTCAAAAACCCTTTTTCTATGAAAGAACTAATGTAATGTTCGGCATGTTTGGCATATTTCCCTGTACGACTACCGATGCCTAAATGAGGTAGAATTTAGTTTTACTTTTTATAACGAATATTTTCTACTAGGGGTTTTATTAGGGTTATGAAAGCACGAGGAAGAAGGTGAGAAATAAAGATCTTTTTTTGATAGATGAATGATTGCATGTAATGTGCTAGGGAATATTTGTGTGTATCACACTAGAGATGGAAAGGATCTTGTATTGCATTGTGGTAAATCGTTTGTGTTATAAACACAGCAACTATCATACTTATAGGCAATAGATAGCCACATTAGTTGAAATTTTTAACATTTTTAATATCAATAAACAATATTTTAAGTATGTCGTATTATACAGCCAGTTAATTCACCTTCCCCACCAACACCACCACCACCGCATTCCTCTAAACAAATAAATAACCCACAAGAAAGGTAGTTCATCAAATTTTATTTGATCCTTTTGAACTTTCATTAGGGTAACTATTCACGCTACATTACATTATGTACTTGTTTTCATTTATGCACATTATTTATTTTTGAGAGTACTTACTTAGTTCACCACGTGAGCATATGGCATGGTCAGACAAAACAAACGAAAACAAGTGTGAGGCTTTCGATTTTACCAATTGTTAAAAAAATATAAGGAAAAATATTTAATGCGTGTTAAATATGCTTCCTTGCTCCCCAACAAAACATATGTCCCATACAGTGGTTTTATGTGTACGTACAACGGCACTCTACAAAATACAAATTAGAAAAACGAAATGAAATCATTTGTTAAAACATTTTTTCACGAACTTGAAATTGGCCGCAGATACAGTTCACTAGTTCAAATTAATGACTACATATATTTACCATTTAAATCGTCATATTATTATCCATACGTTCGCGTCTGGGTCATTGTATCCTTATTACTTTTTAAATCTCATAATATGGCGAAGTATTTAATTCAACACTGGGTTCATTAAATTTACAAGTTTTATTTGATAATGATCTTTATAGTAATTATTAATGCATTATTGACGATTTCAATTCTGGGGACATGCTATGAATAAACTACTAAGGAGCTAGTCCTCGAACTTTTGTACTCGTGTGGCGTACGCAGACTTTCCTTCCTAAGCCGCTTTGCTTTCGTGAGACAATTCCATTGTTTAGAAGCACGGATGTTTGAAAATAAACTGTTGCTCTACGGTGTATCTATTTCACTTTCAAGTATTCACTTTTTTGAATAACCTTACATTCAATATGAAATATTTTTTTATTCCGTTGAGAATGAGGAGACGGAAGTAACATTTTGCCTGTGTTGTGGATTGTGGACTGCACAGGTAATGACGCATAACACTTCTAGGAAAAGTGTAAAGGAATGTTTTCGTTCGTGATTGTTGAATGACAGTGCATCTCTACCTACTATTGACGCAACCATCAATGAAGTTGAGATAAATAGAGGAGGTGATGAGTATGACAAGCATGCAGCTGATGTATTATGCTATGTATGTTTCTTCATTTAAAAAAAATCACAAAATATCTTCAATACAACATGGTCATTTGGTCAATGTCAATGTCACCTTTCACCCAAAGGAGTTCTTGATGTAAATAAGGAAATATGCTTGGTACTATTTTCCACTTTATTCAAGCAATATACAAAATCTGGTCATGGCTACATGAAAGGAAGATTTTTACAAAAAGATGAAAAGCAATCTGCGTGTCAGAGACACTCATCAGCATCATCATCAGGAAATGTGAACCAACGAAATCCCTTTTTAGTTTAAAAAGAACCTTTTTTGTATTGACACAAAAAAGGTCTCATCTCATCATGCTCTAAGAAATTCTACTTTTTTCCATCTCAGAGATAATCATGTTTATAAATTCAGTAGAAAAATCTTGAGGATGGATAAGTAGGTACAAATGTAAATGAAAATAAGTAGGTATATAGGTATATTTTTATGACTGTTTAGAAGACATGGATTGCATCAACACGAAAAAGATTGAGGGCTGCTACGTTATTAGATACCGTAAACCCCCCAAAAAATGGATACAAAAAATGTGGTTACTCAGTATTCAAAACAATGAAAATAATGGATGCGCTGCATTGTTGTAATCTGTAAGCTACAGACAAGTTAAATTACATAAGCGTTCACGTTCGAAGGTTCCATTATCCAGTCCTTTCCATGCGTGTCCCACTTTTCCCTTTTAAAACTCCATTGTTGATACTAAGAAAATGAAAATAAAACCCTCAGTGGTACACATACACACATTCAGAGTTGTAAAATGTGTTGATAAAGGTAATTCAGGAAGTAAGCTGAACGCTAGTATAATCTTAATCTGTCTGCATTATCCGTTACGATTTTTTTTTCAAGATGCATTTTCCCTTCTTTTCTCCCAATGCCCGTCCTTGACTCTTACCTGAGGAATCCCAGAAAATTGTGTAAGGGTCCGCCTAAATGACCTTGGAAAGGGATCTATCTATCCAATTAGGTAGTGAGTTGAAGTTGGTATTACGACGTACAATTAGAGTCCTACTTGTGCTTAGAGGGGAATTCCAGCGCAGGTAGAAAAACGCCTGTGCCTGCCTCAAAATTTCAGTTTCTGTCTTTGGTCGTCGTCCTAAGTACAACACTTGCTCAGAAGCAAGAGTTTCATCTATAAGACGTTCAGTGAATGCCAGTTTTAAGTGACATTTCGTAAAGTGACAAAACGAAGGAAAAATCGGATTTTTTTTCTTACTGCCTCAAATTTTGACGGAAAATTTCCGGTAAGAAACATTTTTTTAAAAAATTTCTGAATTCACATTTCTCAAAATTACTACATCACCTTCAGTAGTTTTATGCTACATTTGAAAACGTAAAGTTAACAACCGCCTGCATTTCGTTACCTGCCCCAAATTAGTGTCATCGTGCATTACACGTATCACACGGATTTTTACACTAGTACTATTATTCAAAGTTATTCATTGTTTAGTGCGGCAGTACCGGTAAGCAACGTACAAAGTTTAATCAACAGCTTTAAGCCTACAATACGTCTGATACCTACAGACGTACATATTATAATTTTTTTTACATAAAATGTTTTCAAGTTGACTTATGAATGAAAAGTGCCTGCATAATAATAATTACAATAATAATAATCAGCAACATAATATCTTGATATATAGGCATCATAAAAAGCTAGATAAACGCCTCGACACTGTTTTAAGACGTCCCCATGTCGTTTTTCTATTATAACTATTTACTACAGTACTCTCTTGAACAATTGTCAGACAAGCACACAGTATCACAGCAACAACTACAAGCCAACCAATTGTTACAAAAAGATTTATCGTTTTTCTAGTTAGAATGCACATTGTGAGTCCGCACACAGGGTGCAGTATGTGGTACAACATACAACAGTGTTTTAAAAGCATAGCCAACAAACTACGAAAAAGCAATTCTTGTATTGCAGTGCAACAGAAGCATCATCATCATGCAGCGGCGTTTACCTGCGTTATCATCACAATTCGTCTGTAGCATTTTTGTATTTTTTATTTCACTTGCTCAACCTTCCTCTCATTTTTACTGCCTGCCTCTAGCTCTGCTTTTCTCTACTCGAAGACTTCGAGATACGAGCAGTATAGCGAAGACAAGTAAGTTGTTGCTCTTGCTGTTGTTAAACGCGAACGGTGGTGTGGTTGAAGCATTTATATAGGTTAGCAAGAGCAAGAAAAGAGGGCAACAGGCTGTGAGTTTCCGTTTCGTCAGGTAGAAAAGCAGAAAAAGTAAGGATGATAATGTGATGAGCTGATGAGCAGCACGAGTGTCAGTAGTGGTGCATCAGGCATTTTTATCTCTAATAATATGTAATACTACGGCATTTTCAGTGTAGCTTGCATGTAACGTACAACAGCGGAGAAATTATGAATGAGCGTCGACGACGAGAACTATACTGGTAGCATGGGGGAGCTGACATAAAATACAGGATGATAGTAAAATTAAATACAAATGAAGATTTTTTACTAGTGTGAAGGTACACGTTACATATTAAATTCATTTTTGCTTTGAGATTTTGTAATTGCGCGTCAAACGGAACGAAAGCAGAAATATTTTGTTTATGCAAGGTGATTATTTTAGCGTTAAAATTTCTTCCATACTTGGTGTACTGAGAACTTTGACACAAGTTCACGATTTCTCTATTTTTTAAGAATAGGAATATCCTTTGCAAATCATTATATCAGAATTAATGCAGTTAGTAAGGGAGAATGCGGCATTTTCAAAAAACAAGCGCCATTTTAAAAACTAATTTTGCTATTTTCATGATACGATTAATTTCCATTTTAGTACTCTTTTAACACCGGAAGTCGGTACTGCACCTTGTTGGCTTTCAGTTAATGAGAGGAATATGAAAACATAAATAAACGACATAGGATGCAGCTGGGTCGAAAGGTCATTCTTGGTTAAGCTATTTTTCACTATTGTCGTTTTTGCTACCATAACTTGATAGGTATTTATAATTTTTGGTAAACTACTTCTGACCAAATATCACTGACCATTCACTCAATTTAGTAGGATATCCACTGCAGATTTTTTCACTCAAAATGGAAACTTTTAACAATGATGATAAACATGTTTTGCTGTCATCTTTAGCAGTTTACTTTATTTTGCCTTTGTGAATAGTACTGACAGTGAAAGAATGATAATTAGGAAGGAATGAGAGAGTGTGAGTATGCCTACTGCTACAAGCGTTGTGGTTGGCTCACCGCTTATACAATAAAACCAAAGGCAAATTTTAAAAAAATAAAAAAGTGCTAACTTGATAGAGCATGATATGAGCAGAGGAATTTGAAGTATTGCGTTTTTCTTCATATTTTCATTGTCATCTTATGATATGCTTGTATGATTTGATGGGGGTGTGCCTGCGACCAAAAAGATGATACCATTTGGTTTGGTGATTGTGGTAGTGGCGTTCTTGCTGCTTATGTGATGGAATATTGGCCTTTGCTTCATATAAAGGATTTACTACGTATTGTCATTATAATCATTTCCTTTCCGTCATGCACATGTGTGTTTTTTAAAATAGAATGTAATGCTTATTACGAACATGCACGTTAGTCTGTAAAAAGAATGCTGGTGATTAATGATTACGTTCATATATACAAAGAGAGAGAGAGAGAGAAAGAGTACCCGTTTGATGAGAGGTCATTATTATTGTCAAGTTATAATTTTTTTCTTCACTGCAGTACAGAATTAAAGGGAGGCGCAAACGCACAATCAAATGATGACTGGGGCACTAAACTTTTCTCCTTCCACCTTGCACTTTTTTAACCTTAAGACAAGCAACCAACTTCAAAATTACTTTTAAATCGCTCGCTTACATGAAAATGGCAGTGTGAGTTCATATCGCGTATTACGACGGTTACCACTGCTGCTTTGAACGCATTTTATAGTGATGATGATTCTTGTAATAATAAAAACACACATACTTACATGCGTCTCGTTTTTACAAAAATTGATGAATCACTTGAATTTTTAAGTGAAAGTTTGTGCATGAAAAAACGTTGCAAGGTGATTTTGAGCGAACCCTAGTGTCTCACATAATAAAAATGCGGCATGGTTAACGGCAGGTAGTAAAAAACGTAAAACAAGGGGAGGGAGAGAAAAGGAGTTAGATACAGAAGTTATGATTATTTTAAGAAGCTATTACAAGGAGGAGTGGTGTCTGCCATTGTGTCTTTGACCATTTTTGTGTAGTGACCACATGAACATGAACACATCCACTTGTGCTGACGATATATATTACAGTTAAATAAAAGTGCCCGCCAACATTAACCGTAAAGCTTAGGAAAAAACGCAGCGTGCACGTCTATTTTAAAAGCACTTTCTGGGTAAAGTTCAGTAGGTTCAGCAGTTATTTATTGACTCTGTTGTACATTCTGATTCTACACCTCACTTAAGAATAGGCACGTAAATATGCACATTACTCGTACGAAATGTACCCTGCCCTCGCCACTTAAACGAAAAAGTCTAATGTGAAGGCATAAACATTTACGGGCGTAAAAGAGCGGAAAATGACGACTATTAAACGATGACGTGATGAATTTCGCAACATGATGTATTCGAAAGAAAAAAACGTGATAACTTCACAGTTTATTGTATATGCCTCCTTATAATTACAATACTAGCAATTTTTTGTAATTTTCAGGATTGTATAGTGTGCACATCAAACCAACGAGACAAAGGAGTGTCTATCTGATTGAAAATAAATTTTTATTGCCGTTAATTACTGTGGAGAAATTTTTTAAACCTTCAAAAAAATTTCCACTGCTAACAGCAAAGATGCAGGCTGTTTTCTTGATTACTTTCCTAATTGGGGTGAGCACGGCAGCGATCCAGCAACAACGCTCACCCGTGTATCAGCCCCAAGTCACTTCTACAGGGTCAACAACCAGCAGCGTCAATGCAACCCCTTTGGTGAAATCTCAGCCGGTTTCAACCTCTCCAATGACTCCAGTGTCTAGTCCTCCAGTTCCCATGGCGGAGGCTCGTGAAAGTGTTGCCAGCGAAGCAAGTATGCATCAACCTCAGGCCGTTAACCCTTCCACTCCTTCTCAGGTTTGAATACGGATTTTATTTAGCTTGACAAGCTTAGTATCGTCAATACATTTTTCAGTCTGCACTAGTTTCATTATTTTTGACCTATTAAAAATTGTGCTAGTGTTGCTAGAAAACATGACGTTATTATTAATTAAAATTATATATGCTTAAACTGTATAAAAAATCAGCCCCTTACGTCCTCAAGTTAGAACGAAAGGACTTTCTATGACACCTCTTGTTCAATTCCTGTGAATGTGAACCCAGTTTTTGAAAAATCCACGTTGATATATACCTACTCACACTATCGTATTTCTTATATTCGTTTATCTTGTTTTTACATTATTGAGAGGCCTCCTTCTTCTTCGCAGTGTTTCGTTTCCCTCGTTATCACTACAGTAAATGTAATTACTCAGCATGGTAGTATGGTGATGCTGCTGACGATAATGTTGACGTTAAAATGATAATTATAAAAGTCTAAATATCATTTTGGAGGGTCTGCCTGTGTAACATGCGATAGAAAGCAGTCTGGTGCACACAGCATGACTGATCCAATTTTAGATGATTCTGGCGACCAACAGCAGTCATAGAGCACTTTACTTTTTTATTTATTATTTAGTTACTTTGGTTACAGTATTTCAGTCGTTTAAAAATGTTTATTTTGCCAAAAATCGTAAATCATAAAGCAAACGTCTTCTATAATTTCTCGCTATTCACTGGGTCGGACACAAACGTATGGCACGCCCTATAAACTTCCTTTCTCTTGGCAATTGACTGAAAAAGGAAGAGATCAAAACAAGCAACAAAAAAATTTGATAAATATTCAGCTATCTAACTCTGTTTTTAAATAGTTATCACTGTTACTTGTCTAAGATGCCTAGCTTATCGTTCCATTGGTGTTGTACGTGTTGTAATTTGTAGTCGCGATGAGGATCACCATCACGCTAGTGCTTTAATGATCAACCGTGCTCACCGAGCAGTGAACAAGCTTATTCTTTACGTAGAGATGCTGAGATTTATCAGTGGAAAGTGTGTGCTTGGCAGTCTATCGCGCTATCAAACCCTATAAACAGAGTCTACAAAAAAGAAATGTCTCGCTTTATCACTCCTTACATTTACAGTGCACCCGATCTATGTAATTCTAATAAGTTAAGCATACACACAATTCAACGTATAAGTGTACTTACTTTTATTAAACTGTAAAAAGTAAATGATGGGTAGATTAAATCTTTGTTGCGCGCAAGGAACAATCTTTCTGATCTGTAATTTTATTTTTGGATTTTTTTTCACTTGTAGAATTACTACGTATACTACTATCCCCACCAAGGACAAGCTGGAAGCGTTGGGCAGCCAAACAGCTCTAGCATTTGGAGTTGGGCCGGATGGAATGACGTTGCCGCCGGGGTTGGTTCCCTTGCTTTGGTTCTGATTGGAGGTGGCATTCTCTATTCCCGATATGGCACTGAGGTGAAATCCAGGGCTCTTCGAGAACTCAAGGATCTGACAGCAGATGATGCAGCCAGAATGGCTCGCGGTGTTTTGAGAGCTTTGGAGAAATTCTCTACTCTCAACAACCACGCCGAATAAGTAAAGTATGGAATGTTGTATATAGTTGTTTTACTTGCTGGAGGTGGTTTTCCTGAGGATCGATAAGGAAAAATATGAGTAGCTTATATTCAAGTTCTGGTGGGATAAACACTCAAAATAAAAGTATTATTGTTGATTATGTTTAATTACCTAGCCGTACAATGCCGCATTGGATCTGGCTATTTTTTTAGTAAAAGTATTTAACTTTTAGTTTGGTTAAAATCTGTTTTTTTTTTTGCTGTTAGTAATACTTTATCCTTCTAACTGAGTAAAACAAAATTTTGTTTACAACAATCATGTTTTTGGAGTTTAAATATATTAATATATTATAAGGATTCCCTATTTAGTAAACCGTTTTATACACGTTTCTGATATGTATGACAAATACTTTTACTTGTATATAATATTGCATGGTATCAGTATCAAATAAGCACCAATAAAATTTCTCAGAAATATTTACTAAGGTATACATAACAAGCAATGTATTACTACATTTTGCTGATTTTATTTCCGTATTAGACGGTTATTGTCATCAGTCATCGGTATACATAGTAAAAAATATCTGAATTTTAAACAGAACATATCCAGTTTCGTTCTGATAAAATTCAAGTTTACTTGCGACTTGAGTTTGTGCGACAACGGTAAGAAGACTTTTAAATGTTAAAAAGTTGTTTGCATACGTAATTTTATTTATTCGATTTAAAATACACGTATATGGCTCTTACAATCTACAATATTAGTACGTGTGACGTGGTTATACTTGTTACATCATGGTTGACGGTAAATACAGTAAAATAGCATCACTGCCTACTGCCTTGCCTTACAAAAGTAGGGCAATTGATAGGACAATTTTCTTTTTAGTTCAAAAATAGGCAGACATTTTTGGGAACTTCATTCAACTCAAATGTTATAAACTAGTCTACTCTTGACTTCAAACTTCAGAGAGACTGAATGATCAATAAATATTTCTTTCAATATAAAAATTTTACGTACTAGGTTCTTAGGTACTGCGCTGGGCACGAACTATTACAAATACTTACTACTACATCGCTGCTGCTGCTACGCTTTTTGACAAAAAAACTTCAAAATATTTTCCTTAATATTCTTTTACGTTTGGTTCCCTTTTTTGTGAGCATTCATTCAGTGATTCATCCCTGTTACTGTTCT
>JAHZNB010005854.1:0-13237 GCA_027744295.1 Callyntrura guangdongensis
GTCATTCGACATCCGACAAGATGACAACAACAGCACCAGCACATATGTACATATGTGTAAACAGAAGTTGAGAATCTGGTTCAGGTTGCCGGGTATCTGTGTGGCAGCAACAGCAGATGCAAAGTAAAAACTTCCGTGATGCATGCGTACACATTCTGTTGTATATATTGTTGAGAAAGGGATGGTAAATTATAAATAACTAAACTAAAAATAGAGAAAGGGAAAACATGGCACACATTTCCAAAAAAGGTAAAGCTTCGCTTGCAAGGTACTTGACAAACTAGTTTTCCCCAATTTCCCCCTGATTTTTGTTGGTAAAACTTACAGATTTGCATGTTTTTCGCCTTTTATTCCTAAAAAAGGTCAAGTCTTTTACCTGTTTCTTTTTGTTTCGGCTTGGTTTTGGGAAACGGAAAATGTTTTCGCAAACAAAGAGTATAAACAGCCAGAGACGAAAAATAAAATGAGCAAAAAGGGTAAAAAATAAAAATAAAAGTTTTTTTTTCAAGAAAGATGGCAAGATATGTTCAATGTTCTGTGTCGTATATTATCTCAACTCTCAACTCCTTCATGTGTGTGTATGTGTTATCTTCCCTGAAGGATGAGACAAGTACCCATACATTATGTGGGGTACCGTTAGTACCATAGTAGGAGTACGTGTACGCACTAGAATTTTTTGCCACTTGAGTAACTTGACGTTGTCTTCTTTTTTATGGCTTTCCTTGTATCACACGAGTAATATGCACAAGAAAGAAAGTGTACAGAACCGTGAACCTAACCACGTAAGCAACAAATAGTAAACCGGAGTAGTTAATTTAAGTAGGTTGGTGCGAGATTCCCTTCGTATTCCATATTACATGACTAGTCTTCTACGAAATGATGAGAGTAAAGTGCATTATCATGTTGTAAAGATAGCAGGAGTCTGTGTTTTTTTCTAGCACGGAGACTATATTATTGTGGGTCCGTGAATGTGTACACATTTTGAATTAGCTTTTCTACATATCTGCAGGTCTTTTTCCTGCTCTGTATGTGTGTATAAAACCTCTTGAGAAGGAAACTAGTAATTCCAGAAATGTTTAGAGAGACGTCAAGATGAAAGTAAACAAGAGGCTGTTTCAAGTGGTGCAATATGGATATTTTCTACCTTATTTTCTCACAATAAATGCACTGTTTACAGAGTGAAGTGGCTCTATCAAGGATGATGATGATGTGATGATGCCATGAGAAGGGATGCGCACACGGTATGTGTATGGTGATACTAGCGGAAGGAAAATCAGTATCCAACTCACATGTATGCACTTTATGTGTTTGCTATTATATCCTGGGCATGACCACGCCAAAAGGAACATATGTATATGCCGAAAAAAAGGTACATTGCCTAGGGTATGTGTATAACATATGGGACAATGAGCAGAGATATGATACACGTGTGTGTATGTGTGCGTGTTCTATTCTGATAGCGACGAGGTAAGCGTGTAGGTAGATATTTTATGTTTACCGAAAGCAGGGAAAGAGAAAATAGCGAAAAAAGACCTGATCAAGCAAAACAATAGAAAAGGAAGATCCGATTTAACTTTTTTCTTTTTATTCCTTGACTTTCACCTAGTTCTCGTCTGGGATTGTTGAAAATAAGCTGTTTTTGCTTGAAGAAACATCAAGGTCTGTCGTTTGATGGGAATAAAGAAAATAATTTTTTTTCTGTATTAGTCTTCTTATATACAAAAAATGTATATTTACCTAAAGAAAGTATATCGTGTCGTGTTTTGAATTTAAAATGTAGGTCCCATTTTTTCTATTTTCTTCCAAGAGCAGCACTTGTTCTTTTTCCAGAAGTTTTCCCTTTTCCTACCGGTTGGTGGTGAAGTAAGTACAACTAAAAATGGCAACATGTCTGTATATTTACTCTATTTTTGCATACAAGCTTATTATGTATGATTGTATGTTGTTGCATATGTAGGCATATGTTTCTCATTGGTTTTGTTGAAAGTACTTCTACTCTGAAGAGCTTTTTCTGGGGTTTAGATTGACTGTTTGCTGGCTAACATACTGGTATGTGGACTGGGCTTACGGACGCCGGACGCTACACACACAGAGAGAGATATCTCTTTAGGGTAAGTGCACTTAAGCATCACAAAAAAGGATTAAAGTGCCGGAAACGAAACGGTAATGTATTTCTTTACGATCCCGACATAACATCTACTACTCATGATAAAATTATGCATGCATGATGCATAGTGAAACGTTCCCTTAAACAAATAATTACTGTGTTGTCGAATTAAATAATGATAAAAACGGAAAGAGTAAACGGATATACAGACTTAATAGCGCCTGGAAAGTCTAGAAAATAACAAATTTTGCTGATATCATTTCTGAAATTATTTTTAATGAAGGGAACGTGGAAGTAATTCAGGAAGAATAATGGAAGGTAACTTAATAATCATAAAGTCGAAAGGGATTGTTACTTTCTCCTTTATTAAAATAATGGGAACATGGATTTGACGTTCCTACTGCCGAATCAAACTACTAGTATGAGTACGTCTGTTCAGTAACAAATTGGGTAAATCATTCAGTACTATTTACTAGTAGACTAGACTGCTAGACCAGACTCGAGAGTGAAGCCCGTCAAATAAACCACTGACAAGGTTGCATCATCGAGAAAATGGAAAGAAAACATAATAAACGATGCTCTCGCAAAAGGGAAGACAAATAAAACCGAGAAAGAAATTCAATATATTTTTTGCCATTAGCATTTTTACCTGTACTCTACTTGTCTTGTGTTTACAGACCTGTCCTCAATATCCTTTTACATGCACCGAAAAGTAGACGTTTTGTTTGGAAATTTTTTTATAGTCCGGGAAATTTGAAATAGATACAATATATCTATAGGTTGTTGATGAATGGAAAGGGACGATAGTTTTATACTTTTTGAGTGAATACAGCTTTAGCTTTGGTTTCATTGATTCCTGCTTTTTACATTGTGTCAAACCATTATCAAAGCGATACGCCATTGTTCTGTGATACATGGGAATATTGTAGTCGTTACAATGTTTGACGGATGTTATAACTGTAATAGTAACCAGACGTTTTGACTTGTGCGTTCTTTCTCTTCCCCACTGTAGTCATTATTCCACCACGTAAACTGTCTACTTCTTCTAACCCTAGCATGCCAATGTTATAACGGAAAAATAACGACGGAGTTATACCACCCAACTGACAGACAGACAGGTTATTGTCTTCGGCAATGATGTTCAAAAGTTTCCCAACTTTGATGATGATGCGTTGCTACAGATGATTGCAATTTAATTCATTCTTTCAACCTCTCAACTCAACTCATGTTGAATTTGATTGCCTCTCGCCATAACTAAGGTTTGTTGCTGGTTGTTAGCTAAGTTTCCTCATTATCGTCTGCAAAACTAAAAATCCTGCCAAATTCTTATCATGTAATCTGCTACTGGAAATAATATTACAACATATCATACTACCATATCTCACAGTCAATACTTACATACTAGAAGACCTGCACTTAAATCGTTATCGAGAAGCAAATACACACATTATCAATACCTATAACATTATTTGTGCCCAAAGCAAAAGAACGATTGTGTTGTTGCCCCTTGCCGCCCGAAGGAGTATACATTTGTGTTGTGATAGGAACTGCCATGAATTTGTAGTAGTGTGTGTGTGTATAGTGTAAGTAACCAGCCGGTTACAGAAGTATTGGGATAGTAAAAGTGAGAAATAACTCAGATCATGGGATCTTATGTATATGTATGATACCAGGATAGGATAGTACTGTTTCTGAGATGACAAGTTAAACTAAGAAAATCCTTTTATTTCAGCAGGTCTCATATTTTTTCCTTTCACAAACTGTCAGAAAAGGAAGAAAAAACTACACATAGAAACATTAAAACGTTGACTGTTGACGCATAATTATTACTACTCCATGGTAATCACCAAAAGAAAAGAAGAACGAATCCTAGCCTGTGTTATAGATATAAATGCAAGTTACATAGATCTGTCGTGTACCAGTTTGCACCCAACAATCAGCGAATCCTTCACCGTAACAAATTATTTTAGGTCACGGTCTTGGTGACCGACTCTGTTAGATCCTCTACAGAAACTATCAACACTTACGTTTTACGCCCATATATTTTTCTTTGGTTCACCGCAATAGTCTAAGCGTATATAAACGAAAATGTTCGTAATTCCAATAACTTTCCAGTCATTAGGACAATAACCTTCGACGAAACAACCGACGACGACGACGACAAGACAAGCCGTCGTTTCATAAAAAAATCGAACAAACGCAAAGAAAAGACAAAACACCGCAAGACATTTTTTCCTCTCTTTTGAGCTAACTTCTGAGACGTCTTTTTATTGTCACTACTACTAAGGGGAAACAAGAAATTGGGAAGAAGTCCATTTATTTTACTACTGCTGCTTGTGATGCATATATATTTTTATGAAGACGTTATATTGTTTGCTGACTGCTGACTCTCTCTCTCTCTCTTGACATGTCAATAGCATATAAAAATCGGTAGGTATCGGTGTGTTTGTCGACAAGAAAACAAAAACAAGAATAAAACGCTCCGGCCGAGGACAATACCTCGAACTGACATTATGGCCACCGCACTGTTTACTCTGCAAACAAAAATAAAACACACATCACACGCGATCAACTCGTGCTATCTGTCTGCACGATGGTCACCTCAATTTGTTTTCTCGTTTTGCTACCATTCTCTATACTTGTATAAGTATATTCTAATAAGTATACTCTGCTGTGATGGTGGTATAGTAGTACGCAAAATATTGCAGAAAAGTCGGTTTTATGATCAAAACAGTGACCCTTTTATACGACCTGTATAACAAAAACAGAATGTTTCTTTTTTATTTCAATCTTCTCTGTGCTCTATTCCTTTTTCTACTTGGGATAAAAAACGTGGCTTCTACTTGCTAATATAAAGCTTACACGTGGTGTGCGTGCTTCCAAAATTGGTAGGAAAAGAAAGAAAAAAGTACCTATAAACTAGCCAAGAAACAATAACAACAGCAACTGCTCATCATCATCTTTGCCCATCTTCTTGTCTCTTGGCTAGGAATGGCGGCTGTTGTTCCTGTGTAGCAGTCATTTCCCCTGGTCATTAAATCCGCCTTGATGGGTCTACTTCTTCTCCTTCGTCTTCCCTCTTTTTCCACCCTCCAACATTATTATTATGATAATTATGGTACACCCTTCCTTCTTTCCCTCCGCTCGTCGTAGCCTGTTACTCGTAGGTACCATCGACAAGACCATCATTGTCGGGTTTAGCGTAATACAACACGACAAAATATTGTACACTGGACTACTAGACTGTTTACGACCATGGTCGTCAGCGTCTCGTGTAAAAGTGATTCCCTTGTGGCCAACAGGAGAAATGCGTTTTTTGTTTCAACATAAAAATGACAGCAATAATATAAATGATGACGATATAACCATCATAATAACGATAATAATGATGATGAGACTAGTGATTACTTATCTTTTTGGCTTGCGGTTCAAATTTCCCCCAAAAGATACATAAAAATCGTTGTCTAAAGTTGTTGGGAGGGTACAAACTCTACTACAGGGTTATAGGGTACAGGACTGGAGAGGCAAATAGCCATTATCCACCCATCCTTCCTTTCTCTCGTAAAAAGGTCACTTTACTCGTGGAAACACGGGAGTATTGCATGAAAAAAAATGTTGGGGTCAGCTTTCCAGTAAAACAGTAATTGTTACTTGTTTGACTGGTGTGGCTTATAGCAGGTTCCTTGTATATACTTATTCGCAGGAAACATGTAGTCAGTTTTGTTTATTAATTACAGAGAATGAAAATATTTGTGAGGATATTCACTTAAAAGCTGAAGCTAGACACAACGTGTGTTGCTCAAAAAAGTTTGTTTTGGTCTTCATAATTTTCCTGTTGGCAATTTGGCGCGAAGAAAATGAATTGAGAGAGAAAAGGAGGAAACATTTTCCGACATTAATGCTACTACGTAGCTACATATATGCATGTTAGGAACTAACTGAATTACTCGTGACTATCTTCCCGTTAGAGGACTTTTCAAAGAAGACCCAAACGAACTTGAATCTGCGAGGTACAATGAATGAGAGACAGTATCAGTAAAGAAAACAATGTTGTTCTCAATGAGATGTTTCTAAGTGGAAAAAGTGAAATCTTAATATACATAAAAATGAAACGGGTAAGTTGAGTATGTGCACCCATTTGGCTATTAAAGTACAATGATGGCGATGGAACGGTATGAGAAGGCATTAAAAGATTAAGCATGTACGAAAATATAATGCATATTCATAAAGGAATCTTATCGGTTCTCTTAGAGAAATAAGGGAAGAAGAAACGCCATAGGAGTAAAAAGGGAGTCCTCAAATGCCCAGCGTTTGATAGCCAGTTTAGCTAAAGCCAAGGGCAATAATCGTACGCTATAGTACACCGTAATGAAGAGAAAAGAGAAAAAGATGAAGATGGCGATAAGATGGGGAAATGGCGTTGTGTGAGGACTATGTTGATAATGGTAATGATTGCGAGTGTGAGCTTGTGGCAATAGCAATGGGGCCAAGTATGGAGTGTATGGCGCATTAATAGTGAAGGTGTTGTAAAAAGTGTAAGCTAGTAGCGCGTTAGCGTAAGAATTAGTAATATTATTAAGCAGTGCTGTTTTGTTTAGGAAAAATTGAAAATCACACTTGCATTTACATTATATGGTACAAAACGTCGGCAATGTGTACTGACTTGTTTAAAGCTGCCGATTGTAAAAGCAAGAATCTACTTAGTTAATAATACTTTTATAGAGGGCGGCTGTGACAATCGGACAAAACCATAAAGTACGAGAAAAATACAAACCTACGAAGAAAGTTAACACTGACCGGCGTTATATTCTATCAGCAGACCATCATCACAGGCAGACATGTGCTCCAACCAAATTTGCTGACGCAAAACCTGAACTTTTCTACTTTGAAGTTGCCCTATTCCATGTCATGTCGTAATATGCTAGTATTATAAACTGTACGAACGACACCACTAACATAAACACACATGTAATCAATACACGTAGTAGGCGTTTGACGACGAGAAAGATTATTGAATCGACATAGTGAAAGCTTAATATCTACCAGCTTTACATGAACTCGTTCAACTGAAAGTTTCCCAGTGTTGGTAAAGGTTATATAGGATGTTCTAAAATGGCGGCATCATCATCTGCATTCTAGAGTAGTTCGTGCAGGTAAAGAGCACGACAATTAGAAATGTCTCTAGGTACTTCATTTTGCCATTGTTTCTTTCGTCGGGAGTCTTTTACCCGAACTACTTGTACTACATAAAAACACAACTTTGCGCTTTCTAACAGTACAGCGTATATTCAAACACGCTAGAATCAGAATATAGAAGCTGGGTCAGGTCCGGGTGATGAAGTGCAGAGGTTGTGTGTTTGGCATCATTACGTGAATGGGCTCAGTTAAAATACTGATACATGTCTAGGTACATATTATATTGACTTAAAAAGTACCCGCTGCATGCTGCTCACCAACAACTCTCAACAGAGTCACAACGCTATCCTGGGCCGAGATTCCTCTCCGTGTCTCGCAGCCCGGTGGAACACCCCAGCAAAAACAACAAACTCACTACCGACCAAGGTTCAAATATGATGTTGATGTCGGTAAGTAACACATAAACGATTTCAATTGAATTGGCAAACTTTTTATATGCTACTTTACTTTTACGGTCTAATTTTGGCAATAATCTTTTAGCTAAATGGATAGGTTCACTTATATGTATGCCTAACAGCAATAATTATAACGTCGGTACTTTTACTTTACACGGTAGCCTCATTCCCATGCAAAAAATCGTTTTTATCATGAACTTTGCACTGAAACTTGGAATGCATGATGTGATCGGTATTATAGATAACGATTGGTCAATTATATGCTATAATTGTATTGAGGTATTTATTCGTATTCGTACATTTACTCAAGGTTTCTTCCAACATAAGTAAAAAATGACTTTCTACCTTATTGCAATTTTAGGGAAGATTGACGACGATGATAAATGCATTCATATTAATTATATATCCCCAAATTACCTAAGTGGCGCATAATATGGAGGACTCTCTTTCTTACTTAAATTTCAAGGTTCTTTTAGAAGCAAGTAAATTTCTATATTTATTGAGCTATTTTCATGAATCACTCGCGAAATTTCCAATTTATGCGATATTAAATAAATTTAATGGTTCCAAATTTCGCTTTCTTGCCCAGGGAGAACATCAATTAAGTTAAGAGTGGTATTAAAGGAAAATATACATACGTACTAGCTAAAACCCATTAGAATTGGCTTAGTTTCGTTAAATTTATGATTAATGGAGTAAACTCGAACCAATCGGGAAAGAGAAAGCTCTCTGATGCAACTTTTTTTACAGGAGTATTTATAACTATTATTTAATATCAAGTTGAAACGTAACAAAGGAATGTTTTGCCAAACCTTCTGTGTTCATATTGTACAGGTCAGTATAAATTGGCTGTTTTTTGAAGGTAAAAGTAAGGATATCACCAGTTAATTCCTTAAGAAATATTACACTTTGTTTTTATTCTACCCGGAACCCCACAGGTTTGAAAATTACGGATCCAAAACATGGTGCACGTGCACAGTTTTTGTAAAGAAATTTTGAGCTTTCTATTATTTTTTGTAATAGCTTAAGTATGTCATACCATGTATCGCTTTCAGTCACTCTTCGGCTCATTTCCATACTACCATATAAATAATTTTACCATTCATTTTGATGAATGTTTTGTATTATTTCCTTTTTATACTGAATTTCCTTTTAATCGGTTCAAACGCCGTGGCGGTAGCCGCAGAATAGTTGCAATGAATAATTTTACTAGGAAGGCACAGCTTGCTACTTTCTAACTGTAAATTACACGTCGTTTCACCCACCTCCTGTTATTCTCTCTCTCTCTCTCTCTTCATTTGCTCATCTATTTGGTTCTTACAATATATCTTCCTTCATTACTTCCTTATAGTATAGTACACACCACCATATAGTCAAACGTACACAGCTTGAAGTTTTCAGTTTTTCCCTGTCTTCAAATTTGCTTCTAAAATTTTGAGAAAACATATACACCCGCTGCAATCCGTACTAATTTCGTATTAAAAGGAAACTATGGTCTTGGGACAAGTTTTCTCTTGGAGTACGCCGTATTATGAATGAATGAGCACTTTTTCCTTTTTCATTAATTAGCTGGATTCATGCTACTGCTGTTGGCTTGTTGCTACCTCCACATTTATTTCCTCCTCCTCCTGTGCGTACACTACAGAGAACAGTAACTTTTGTGTCCACAGAAGACTTATAAAATAGGTAGGGGTCCGGGGAAAAGTGAAATTACGTCAAAACAAGGAAAGAAGGATATACATACCTTACTGGATGCAACATTCTAAATAATAGCACTTCTCTCATTCTCCTCCACCTCTCGTTTATTTCTCATTTCTCTCTGAATGTGCATTAATTACACGGAGAAAACCTGCATCAACAGCAATAACATTAGCTACAACTTCTCATTTCTTACTCACTTTCTCTTTCTCCTCTAGCCCTCTGCTCATTTTATTCATTACACTTTATACACTTTGACGTATACCCTTTTTCTCATTTTATCCTCTCATTAGCCCACCCCGCAATGCCTTTCCCCTTACCATCGTCATCGTCATCGTCCTACTACATACCTTAACCGTTGCGTTGGATCAACACCACCACCTTGAAAATAAAGTTAAATGTGAATTGTGCCTTGCTGCTCGTCGTTAGTTAGTTATTAGTGTGTAGTGTTGCGTAACCTCTTTTGTGTTTATGCGTGTTGGTGTGCGTTTTGAATGCAATAATATCAAAGAAAATATTCAGTAGAGACACTTCCCGTTATGGATCCCGTTCTGCATGGTTGACTTTTCTAAAACTGTTTTTGTAGTGTGTACTTGTCGAATATTAGCTATTAATGCTTATTTCATTTCATTATTCCGTGCTATTATTACTATTACTTTGCGGGGAAAGCCAGGTATGCGCCACTGCTGTGGTTCTGGTTGTATTGCCTTGATGAGAAAAACAGGAAAGTATACGTTCCACCAATGCTACACGTGACACGTGCCGTAAAGAAAGCGAGCGTAGCGTTTTCAACTTTTTTGCAAGCAGATTTGAGACGCTCTCGGAAGAGCAATGAACGACTAATCAAAGTGAAAGAGAATTAGAAAATACCTTGAATGAGAAGATATAACACGGAAACCACTACAAACAATGCAATAACAGTCTAGTCAAAGTTAAAAAGAGTTTTTTCTCAGCTCCCACAAGAAGGAGGTAAGATTGGAACGAAAACAGGAAAAGAACCTAGAGAAGAATTTCTTTTTTCTCTTGTGCCGCACGTGCCGTCATGATAGAGCCCGTTTGAATTAAGGAGGAGTAAGTAAGCATCAACGGCAGCTGCAAAGAAAAAACGTGAACTACCTTGCTTATCCTCCACGATCAAAGAAATAGGCACTGACAAATGTCTGCAAATTTTTCATTGGACATCTCTTTACTCCTTTTTTTATTCCGTGGCTAAATCTCCTTCGTAAATCATGACAGAGAAAAAGAGACGCAGAAACGACGAGCGCCCAGCAAAAATCTGAGATTATAGCAAAAAAAGCAGTCGAATTTTTCCAGAAGCGCCAACATCACCAGTGTAGATGCTTTGGTTTACAACACCGCCAATTTTTGAGCGCGGGTTCTATTCTTATAATGCTTTAGTAGTGGGACTCTAAGTACACACGGATTTGTTGTAGATCAGTTTTCATGCCAAAGTCAAGGATAAAATATAAAGCGTGCCATCCCCCAAATTTTTAGTTTAAAACCTCCAAATTCTACACACACAGAGAGACAGATAGAGAGAGACATACACACTCACATACACCGCACCGTGAAAGAAAAGATAAATTGAGCCAATCCTCCTCTCACTAGACTTTACTGTTTGGTAGTGTCTCGAAGGCAACTTCTCTATTTCTCATGCAAAAGAGCTAAATTGGGCGTAGTTCTTTAGCCGTCGGTAGCAGCATTAGACGCGCCTATTGGTGAGAATAATGGAGTGAATACTGAATGAGATGAGATACAACAGAATACAATTTAAAATAATTAATTGAACGAGATGTATACATGAAAACTCCACTCAAGTTGGGGACAGGAATGACGATGATGATAGCATCGTCGTCGTGTGAGCCGGACCCGCCAATGATACATTGTGTATTGTGTGAATAAAGCTATTATTAGTCGATAGTTCATCTAAATTATTATTTTATTATTACATCCCCCTTCATTACTGCATTCTCGGCTTTTCTGCTCCTCTGCTTGGCAACTTGTTCATTTTATACAACACCAGCAGCAGGAGTCGGCTTCACTTTTATTCAATTACGGGGTAATGCAATAAAAATTCCTAGTCAATCTACACTTTATACAACACGTATTCAACTCGACATTGGAGAATCCCCGTTCTACCTTGAATGAATGTAGACAGAATATCACTCCTCTTTTTTCCCTTTCTCTATTTCTCTACCTTGTGGTGCGCAAGTTGTTGTCTTTTGCTCCACAAATCTGTCAAAAAACAATAATTATTTCACTATTCAACGTACTAATTCATTTATTTTTGCTGGCGAGTCCCAATCTTTCCCTGTCTACTATCATCAAGAACAAGTAAACGTATAAAACGCTAACAAACAAACTCGCCATAGAAGTCAACCTCTTTCACCATAGGACTTACATCAAAACCAGACCGACGTATAGGAGCCCTGATGTCTCTCTACACATTCGTTTATATCCCAGTTCTGGCTGTTTTGTAGTATTATCATTGTTCCGTGAGATTATTTACTCTGCCCGATTCAATCCATTTCCGTGAGAGGCATATAGCCCACGTTATCCCCTTTTATCCAATAAAGCGGACCATGACTATTAGTCTGTGGAGGTGGAGTACAGAGACTTATACCTTGAAAACGAGAGAGAGAGAGAGAGCATGTGTGTGGTAAAAGTTGAACTAACCAGCAAACAAGTATCTAGCAACCTGATATATGTATCCTTCAATAATTCCCTTATCAGTAAATAGGAAGCCAACTTCTAGCCAAAATCTCATCATCATCGTCGTCATCAGAGAAGATCTTTCTTTTCCATCTCAACTTTCACTTTGACTATTCTTCCACTTTGGCTTATCCTAGAAGCATACACACACACGTTGCGGAAAAGAAGAAACGTCTAATTTATAATTGAAAAGAAAATTTTCTCTCACACTATCCTTTTTGGCTTTTACAGTTTGTGTCAGTAAGTGTACGAGTTTGTGTTGTGTGTGTGTGTGTGTGTGTGTGCGGAGTGTGAAGAAAGAGAGACGTTAACGTTAGAAGGGACGACTTTCATCCGTTTATTTCGTATGGTTTAGTTTTACACGTATAACAATACTCATTTTATATACTTGACATATAAGAGTTCTGCATACTTACCTTACACACACTCATCACAGTTTCTATATGATTCACTCTACATTACATTCATAATGCTACCGAAACTACGTCGTAGAAAATTAAGTTCTCCTGTCGCTAAAATCTATCTTTTCTTTCCCAAATTTCGGAGAAGTGGTGTATCTCTCTCTAGTACCTTTCTTTTGCCGTACCCAAGATCCCTGGTCTTGGTCATCATCATTAATGACATGAAAATGCGATCGTTAGATATTCATATGGCGTTGACATATACAAGTCCACAAGATAGAGGTTTTTTGGGAAGTTCACAAAAATACTACGTTAGTTATTCGCACAGTTCGTATACGAGAGTGTAGCTTCTTCCTGCAATTTTCTCGTCTTTTCCGACATCTCGCACGTTTAGTTGGTAACTTTTGCCAAAATTTAAATAATCTCTGGGTACTTAGCACGAATTCTACGCAACTTTTCAGCGGTGCGTATACTTATCTGGTTCTAATGCCGTCGGAGTGGTACGGAAATTACCAAGTTTATTGTGCACGTGTCTATATCTATTAAGACGTAACAATGGGTATATCTACTATTATAAGCATAAAATTTGAATAGGTATCTTTCTAAGCATATTACGCAAGAAAAGGAAAGTTATTATGGACGGGAACAAAATGAAAATGAACGCAGACACAGACCAAGAAACAAGTTTTTAGCCAGGGAAAACCAATAAAGCACACATTAAACTTTTT
>JAHZNB010005855.1:0-13854 GCA_027744295.1 Callyntrura guangdongensis
GAAAATAATCCAAAGAGGCTTTCTACGCTATAGTCACTACGAGGTCATTTTGAAAAGTCATTAATCAAATTACATTATCACCTTTTACATTAAACGTAGTAGGGGCTCTATGCCTGCAAATGAGGAAAAAGAGGAGCCCGCACAGAAGGTGCTAAATAAATGTAAAAAAATTACATTAAGTTTGGCATGCTGTAGTCAGTTCGCACTTCTATGTTCAATTTGAACATTTTTACTTACGCATTTAGTGTTGTATATGGTGTAATATTTCCTTTTTCGTTGTTGTATATTTTGCATGATTTATGAATGAAATACCAAAAACCACTTTATGAGAATGGCTTGTCTGTCTGTCAACCTGTCTAAACTACCTATACTTACTCTAGTGTGCTGGTTTCAGCAACCACAAGTGACAAATCGTCTCTCAGTTTAGTTTGAAAAGTAGAAGGGCGTGCTACTACTTTTATAGTGATGGCATCAACAGTAGAAAACCGTAGATCAATGTAATAATGCGTTGCAAAATCTCATGCCAGTTTGAAAAGATATCAGTTTTGCAAAGGTTTTTTATACCATTTCCAAATCTTCAATTTCCCTATTGAAAACTTTCGTGACTTACACACAGCAGATTATTTTCGGAAAGATGTATAATATTAAAAGCTATTTTGACTGTTTGAAATGTGGGATGCGAAATAAGGTCGCTTGAAAATCATTTATATGTTGTAAATCCTACGTGTAAGCATTTTTCATACTTTACCTAATAACACCGTAAAGTGTGTAATTGTTTGCACTTTTTACCAAGATGGTTTGGTTGAGGTTCATCACTGTTCCGTTCCGTAGTTCACAGCCTGTCGTCCTTACCACAAGCAGATGATGAGGATGTGTATGCTTACTTGCTTATCTATGCTATTTTTTATTTTGGTGAGATTATGTGCATACATTGTTATCGTTTTTTATGCACGCATCATCTCGTAGAGTGATGGTATTTTACATTAATAATAAGAATCTGTTTATTGCTCCGATACATTTCCGTGCATTTTCAAGAATTTCAACTGTTTACACTTAGCTATTCTGAAGGTTATTATAATTACAGGTTGTATATTTACTTATAAATATACAACTATCGCATAGACGCAGTATTGCATGTCTTATAGGTGTGCACATTATGTAGGTATGTAGCATACTATGTAGGCACACAAATCACTTATGGGTACATCAATGATGAATCTATTTTTATTTAAAACTTGAATGACACCAGTCCAATTAAGATTGTGGTTATAGATAAGCAACTGACGATACCACATGACGATCGAATTCATAATGTAACTGGCACATATAGGAAAGAACAGTTCTTTAGTTATTGTTCGATTGTTGTTTTCATCCATTTTCTTTTCTGCCAGACACCTTTTTGCTGAGGTGCTTGACTGTGAAGACCGCACTGACACACTGCATGATTACTTTGCAGAACGGTACCTATATTAGAATGGTTAAAAATTCATAGCCACGTCTTTTCCTCAGCTGTCCACTGTCTATCTATAGGTTGTTTTAAGGAGCGGAGCAAAGAAAAGTATGCATACTTGTAAGTATACAGAGAAAAATTATCTTTGTCTTTGTTGTAGGATCTCTTATTGGCAACGACAAAGACGCTTTGTTGTTTCGTTTGAACATTTTCTTGTTTATCAATGACTAGAAGTGACCAACAGGACAGCAAATAAACAGGATATATTAGGAGGCAAAAGCTGTCATGTCATGTCTACGAATGTCGGTTACCATCAAAAAGGAATGAAGCGTACTGGCATGTACGGACGATTTGATGTGTCGCCTATATGAATAATTATGTGACAATCAATTCACATTATTATTATAATTAGCTTTAGCTCTTTAATGTTATTGTTATTACCTTACGAGATCATGAATGTCATTCAATTTTATAGTATTTTTTATAAAAAAAAAAAGACTTGCTTCATGATATGCAACATTTGGATTATAGGTATGTGCACCTAGTCACCGTGTAATTGTAAATGGATTTTTTTACACAACAATTGCTCTACTTGCAGAGTCGTTTTGTTTTTGTATTCAGAGGGGTTTGTAAAACATGAGTATATAGGTAATAAAATGCGCACAATTTTCCTTGGTGCGGTGGTGTTCTGTATGAGGAGGATTGAATGGAGTATATAAATTACTGGTTGACAAGTTGGTAACACAAATTCATGACTTCCGTTTCATTTCGTTTTTACAGGATTATTCATGAGAGTGGATTCACATCAGAAGACTTTAAACAGTATCGTCCGGTAGTATACAGCAACACGATACAGTCCTTGGTAGCCATCCTCAGAGCTATGCCCAATCTAGGAATCGGCTTTGGGAATAATGAACGTGAGGTAAGCACATATCCACATAATGATACAATAATACCTGTGTGTACGACGACCTAATGCTTAGGCATATAATTTAGCGGACTGTGAGAGGTGTCCTACCTACAGCCCATAATGTGTACGTCACCATACGTGTAATTGATAGTAGGTGTGTATAATAGAGATATATAGTTAATGCAGCTGTCTTGGTAGTAGATGGAGGAAGTTATTCTTGTTCTTGTTTGATTGGACGGACATGTGCGAATCCTGTTTGCCATTGCTATAATAAAAAGCGAGTTTGTGGGGGTAGAGTTGGGAAATTAAATGTTTTTATGATGCTTGCTTACGGTTATCTTTTGCTTTATTTATACACGTAGCATCTTTCATTATACTGATCCTCTGCTAATTTATTCGCTTGTGACATGACAATCAAGGTAGTCATGTCTTTGTGATTTGAGAAAGCGGTGGTAATTAAATTTGCTTTGATTTTCTCTCTGCTGTTATGAGCGTGTGGTGATGAGGCTAGTGGTTATGTAGTGCTTGTATAATTTTGTTCAAGTTATGAACTTGGATGTTACAGAAATTGTATGGTACACAAGATTATGCTCGTATAAGACGAGATGCTCACTAAGAACCACAGGTAATTATATATGCAAACTTACTCCTGATTATTATACGGTGATCGCAATTAATAAAGATAAGGCAAATATGTAGGTACTTTTCATTATATCAAATGCAAAAAAATGTATTTTAGGTTGAAGGCTAGGATGACGGGCGTTTGCACATAAATTTTCTGACTTCAAAAACCGGATTCTGTAAATTGTAGCATGATATTAGCGAGAAGGTGTAAGGTGTAACACGGGGCAGAAAAAGTAAATATAAACATGATTCTTGTGCTCGTATTTTTTCTTTCAAGAGGATATGAACTACACAAGTTGTGCTCTTTGTTTACTTGTGTACATAATGACAGGGGAGCAGAATGGTATCAATAACGTTCTATTCTTGTGAAGGGTTTATTGTTGTTTGCAAATAGTTCTCGTGTTTTTATGCCATCGCTGTTCTCTATAATTCATCCGGGGAAAATTTAATTACAGTCGGTGGAGTGCTCTTGCAAAAAGGAAGAAAATCACTACAAGTTGTATGAAATAACAGAGGAGACAAAAACATGCCATTTACATGTTCACCAATTCGCCTAAAGGCTTCCCAAGCGCAAGGATGAGTACAGTCACAGAGAAGAAGAAAAGAGTATGAATAAAGTAACTAGAAATGAAATTGAGCAACATTTATTTTACCGTTTGCACAATACATACCTATCTACATTATAGTGCATTGTGTATATAAACTCGAACTCACGTAACATTATACAAAATATTTAACTTTCCGACTTTTGTGACTACACTACACTACTTACAACGTCTTATTAAATTGATGCTTGTCTTGTAGTAGGAGTAGTAATATATATGCTGATGTTATCGGCGTATGCCCTCCCAGAGTAGAAACGTTCCCCGTGAAACGAAAATCACGGCATGTTTTTACTTTGATTTGCATACATAAACCCTGGGAAAACTTTCAGGACAAAAAGTTCCAAGTTGTGTTGTGTGGATAGGTATGCAGTGTTGCTCGGTTTATGTCATTTGCAGAAAAGGGAAGAACTTCCTCTATATTCTATTTTGGTGGCATCATTCACTTCATTCGAGCAGTTTGTTTTCCAGTGAGAAGTAGGAAATGTGTATACAGTAACAACAATAAAGTGATAACTAGCTACTACTGCTGTGCGTTCCACTTTTCTCGTTGTTAGGACATGTATTATGCACAGAAGTTTTAAGAGTTGTTTAGAGTTAGAAATTAAGTTGTGTTTAAAATGTTCAGGTTGTCACACAAAAATGTTTTCGATTCCATTTGTAAGTTAAACAGAAGGCAATTTGATGGAATTGAGTCTCTTGCATGAATATGAATGCTTCCAATTTTATTTTCTCCCTGTCGTCGTGCGCGTGTTTTGTGTGTGGTAATAGACAACAAGAATCTTGTTTGTAAACATGGTGCGTTTTCCGCGATTTCGTGTAAGGTTGGCTTGAGTAAAAATTTACTCTTTGAAAGAATAGCTTTTGCTTTTATGACTTTTGTAGATATTATTAAACGAAGATTTCAGTAAGGCTCTTCGAAATCCGAGGATGTGGTAGACATGCAGTGTTGCCGATTCTATGAGAGGAAGGAAAAACATCTTCCCGAATGTAAATGAATTTGAGTGTGTTGGTTTTTATGACATCGTCTTTAGTTTTTAGGACAAATTCAAGACTGAAATACGAACGAGCTGTTTGGATAGATCTTGACTTTAGATACGCCGTGTTATTTGTATAGTTATCGAGTTTTTATAATAAAAAACGTTAGTCATAAGACGTGCACTAAAATGTAGGTTGATGTCAGATCTTATTCTTGGTCTTCTATAAAGAAACCAGTTAAGAGTTATCCCATTTGAAATGTCACTAGATACGCCATCAACCGTCAAATTTAGTTTTATGATTTTCTGCTTGGTTGTATCAGTTAGATTTCCCTGCGGGGTCTGATTGCAGGAAGGCGAATGATGGTGTCGCAATCAAAAACATCATCACGCCACACAAGGGGAGAGATTTGACTGGACTTGTGATGATGGCTTCTAGTTTCATCGTCGTCGCCTCCTTTCCCTTTAAAAATGAACGCTCGGCAAAAGCTGCATTTTAATGATGAACGTTACTCTCAGCACCATAATGATGAGCAAAGCACTATTTGTTTACAGAACAGATAAAGACGTCGTCAAGTTCTCTGTTCACTGTTTCCGTATAAAGCGATTTTGGTTGAAAACATGTCTGTCTATGCCACACAAGGCAAGGTCAATAGTTTACGATCAAATGAAAGTGGAAAAGCAGACATTCTCTAAAAAACTGTACTACTAGCTACTCCCATCTTCTAAAAGGCTTCATTTTTTACATCCAGGGCTTACATTTCACATCATGCATTTGCATAGAGAGATGGACATGTGTATTTTGGAAAGGCAATTATGTACAGCATGCGAAAACTACAGAGGTGTGTTTTCTCGTCAGCTTTTTTTCAAATTCAATTTTTTGAGATGCACAGAGAATACCACATCTGCTGGGAAGTTGTTAGCTCTTTCTGCTATTTGCACATCAACGAAAAGCTTCTTTTTTGTTCTGTTTGTGGTAAAAAAAAAAGAAGGCTTGGTAGTTTCTGTTCCTTTCCGTGTCTTTTGAGTTAGATGTCTAAAAGTGCTATATTTTTTATCTCTAATGCCGTCGAGTATTTGTTTTGTACTATAGATATATATGCCGTAGCCGTACTATTATTAATACTGCGCTGCTTTGCTTTCCTTTTGAAAAGGACGACCACATCCATCCTCCTCCATATTATTATGCATGTAATACTTTACCACTACTCACCGCGCTCTCTGGGAGGAAAAGTATATATGCATTGCTGGCTGGACATGTGTGTATTTTGAATTTTGTTTGCTTTTTGAAGCAACTGTTAAAGGAAGTAGTAGTTGGAATGGAATAATTTTTTTTGCTGCTAGCAAACTAAAGTTTGCACGAAATGAATGACGGAATAGAAGGATAGATGGATGGGTGAGGGTTGACTAGGAGGACTACTGACTGTGGTTACATGAAGTGTGTACTCATGAACTTAATCTGAGCTCTGATGTCTGAGTCTGACTGACGATGAGTAGGTTTACTTTTAAAAGTATACGGATTTGTTACCAACCTGCGGCGTATAAGAAAGAATGTTGCAGAGAGGACACACAGGAGAAGGGGCTACTAGAAAAGGAAACGTAAAATGAAATGTTTGCGATGTTACCAACCAGCAGGATGACGACAAATGAAGTTTACGATGCTGTTATAATTTGTATGTGTATAATATTTGGGATTGTGCACTACGTTCCATGAATGAGTTGTGGAAGTGGGAATCTGGGAATGGGGAGTAAAAAGTTTTTTATGCTTTGTCTTTTATTCGAAAGAAGTTTTGCTAGCAATCCGTCTTTTTGTCATTTTACAAAGTCTCTCAGAGTTTCAACAACCACTATATGTGCTATCAACCAAAAACATTACCTCTTTCATTCTTTAAGATCATTGCAACGTAATATCTTGTCGTAAAAGCAAAGAGGGTATTTCAAGGCGGAAAGTAAGACTTGTTTTATGTGTATCTTTTGAGATAAAACGCAAGCTTTACTTTTATGGGTGATCTTCTTTTTGTCTTTTCCTCATTCCTCGTTTTGTCTTTACTAGAGTCCGTGGGAGGACTTGTCTATTAGGGTATTGCCACCAATTTTTTTCGCATTAACTTACTTTGTTTGAGAGGTGCCTACTCAATTTTCACATTTGTCGTCTTTGCAGTATACTCGATAACCTTTTTTACTTTCACATGAGAGAGGTGTACTTTGATGCCACCTTTTAGGGGAAAATGAACCTTATTTTTTATTAATATTTCAAACACAAGTGATGTTTCATTATTTGTTTTATGTGAAGATATAATATGAATATTTTATCTTTTATGTACACATTTATGTGAATATTTTGCGAAAACTTGCAACGTGTGTGCTTTTGAAACTACGTTAAGTAATTTGATATTTAAAAAGACTCATAAAACTTAATTAAAATTGTTGATGGTAGATGGGTGGTAGTTTTATGTTGCAACATCAAAGTTTCTTGCTTCATTTGTTCATATCAGTTTCTTATTTGCATTGTAGTGGTGATTTAACAGGACATGGAGGTCAAAATTTATTATGGTCCTGATGACTCATTTGCTACTTCATTTTACACTGTCATATTTATTTTGGTGCACTGCACGCGCAACAGATATAATATTATCTATCTACATTATGTGGAATAATAAAAGTAAAAATTTGTTAAATGACAAATTGACAATCAAAGAGGTACATTCTTGTATCATGCTCAATAAAAAAACCTACCATGTTTTATAACGAAAATACACAGTAGTTGGGTAGGTTATGAAGTTGTGATGAACCATACCATGAGCACATAAAGTTTATTAGTTTTTTAAATTTTTTATGTAGTAGTTAAATTATTATCCTTTGTGTTCCTGATAGCACTTGCCTGCGGCCTACAAGATAATCAAATGACTACAAGATCAATTTTAATGGCAAAAGTTAGCTGGTGTCTTCTCTGACAAAGTAGAAAAACAAGCAGAGAATCAATAAATTTGGCAGTATTTAATGAAGGAACCTTGATCTGATGAAATAAAGGCAGCGCAGTTAGTACCTATACTGCAGTATTTCCTTTGCTGAGAATTGGCAGTTGGCGACGGACGTACAATAGAACTACACAGAGGGGGAGTGTATATTGTGTATTTTACGTGTGTAATATGTGATGATGATATATTGGATGATAAATATGATAATAATAACTACTCAGATTCAGATAGTGGATACATTGTCATGATGTCTTTATGGTGTTGCTTTACTTTAAAGGTTATGTACTAGAAAATAGCAAAATTGACATCGAAAATGTTGACTAGGTTGTGCTGGATGATGATTCTATTATACTCTTCTTTCCCTCGCTTGACACTACAAATGCCATATTGATTTTTTGTTAGTCTTCATATATAGGTAGCTATGTTATATCTATATTTGAGCTTGCCAAATATGAAAACGCGATTTGTGTTGCAAATATTATACATGTGTTTGCTAAATTAAAGCATTAACGGTTTTGTTGCGACAATGACTGATATGTTGCATACGACATTGGTATATTGTTATTTCGCAAAGGTAAGCCGAACCACAACAATTTTACCTTCAACGCGGTGTGCTCATAAATTGTAGCCTCCATCTTGTTTTGGTGATGATATCATTCATTATTACTTGCAATTTTTATTGAGATATATACAGCGTCCTAGGTAAGTATATCAGACTGCGCCTTGCAAAACTAAATGGTCTCATAGTCCTAAAGAATCCATTGAGTTGTTTTTCTGAGTTACTAATTAGGCAGATTGAACGTTAGTCTCTGGCACTTGGCCTAGTCTGACTGATGACAAGTTTGCACTCTATTAGGTTTTATTTGCGCAGCGGTACGGTACCTTGTAAATTATAGATCGTTTTTGTTCACATCCCTGTAGTATGTATGTATGTACGTTTTACTTTCCGCAAGCCAAAATGCATATTTTTAAGGAATATCTTTACGAACTAACTTAGTTTTGCTGTCCCATGCTTTAACTTGTAAATTGTATAACTGTATTTCTTTGTTGTGCATCATATGAACAATATTCTATGAATTTAGTAAGAATATTTTTGATGTATTGTTTAATGGATAATTTCTTTGTTTGGCCTATCCTACATTTTTCATAAAATTATATTATAGTAATGCAATAAACTCGCTCATGTCTGTCAGATGTTGTATGTATGTCTCAAGTGTCAGGTTTCTTCCTTGAGTAGGAAGGAATGGACATTTTTGAAGGCAGTGTTGCTATCATCTTGTTTTCCCTGGAGGGGGTTGACATTCTTTGCTTTAGTATGTATGTTTTGTGCTGGTGAATGGATTTCTTTTTAGTTTACTTATTATAATAGATCTTATCGGCTCTATAAATTATGACCGAAACATAATCTAATAAATCTATTATGTTTTTGTAGTCGGATGCCAAGATGGTGTTTGATGTCATTCAGCGAATGGAAGACACTGAGCCATTCTCAGAAGAGTTGCTGGCCGCCATGAAACGGCTTTGGGCTGATACTGGAGTTCAAGAGTGCTTTGGCAGATCCAATGAATATCAATTGAACGATTCCGCCAAATAGTATGTTTAATTAATCATTACTAGTACCTACTACGTATAACAACGTTTTTGAGTACTCAAGCGTGCTGACACTGTCTACTTGAACGTATTGACACATAATTTGCTATGCATATTTTATGAGATGTGGAAAAGATGCTTGTAATGTGTATTACGAATAAATATTTCGAATATTTGCGTTAAAATGCATTATAATGCAAAATCTTACAGAATATAATTTAATTTTGACATTTCTTAATTTGCTGCCTATTTCTAGGTGTTGCACGAGGACGAGACAACTAACAGAATGCAAGAGAGCTTGAAATTGTTTGACTCCATTTGCAACAACAAATGGTTTACGGACACCTCCATCATCCTTTTCCTCAACAAGAAAGATCTCTTTGAAGAAAAAATCAAAAAGTCACCACTGACCATTTGTTTCCCTGAATATACAGGTATGTAGTAAAATAATTCTGGATTAAAAAATAGATTAAATGTATGTGAGTGGATTGAAAGCTTTGATGTTAAACATTGGTTTTACTTTAATTTATCCAGGTGCACAAGAATACGGAGAAGCTGCGGCATACATTCAAGCTCAGTTTGAAGCCAAAAATAAGTCAACTACTAAGGAAATTTACTGCCACATGACCTGTGCAACAGATACAACAAATATTCAATTTGTATTTGACGCCGTCACCGATGTAATTATAGCGAACAATCTCAGAGGGTGCGGTCTCTATTAATATCTGGAGAAGAAAACCTTTGAAAATAATGTTTTTTCTCTGGACTATAAGATCATACTGCAACCATATACATCTAAACTACTGTTATTATTAAAAGTACATGTATAAAATATTCTTACTACGATGATCAGTAATACACCATACCGATTACACATATACTAGCTAGCTGGCTACACACAAACATGATGAAGTGATCCGTGTACAGTTTTAGGTGAAAAGCAATGTAATTTAGAGTAATGTTTCTGAAGAGAAGTCAAATATATCAAGGTATTAAATTAACAATATGCATGAGGATAAGGTAATAATTGCGACGCTAGTTGTTTAATGAACACACTGTATATACACATACCTATTATAGAGTTAGAATTTGATGTACGTACGTATACAATAATACAACCTATTATACATATTCATAAATATTTTCTCTGCGTTTTTAGTACATTGTTGTTGCAATATGTTTTACCGTTTTGTTCTAGTATCATTTTTGTCGATTTTGAAAGTTGATGGATCAAACAAAATTTATTAAAAAAGTAAAAACGTACTACATTATATAACAGTAGTACTGTATAGGTCTTTACTCGATGTATGTATATTTCTGCTTATTATTCTATCAAGGCAATGCTATAATATCCTGTAGCATTACCACATTACATTTTAGTACTACATATATATGCTGGTACGCTTGAAAGTATTCCTATTGATATATTGTAACTGGCTTGAATTCCATTATTGTTATTCTTAAAGAAACTCAAATATCATTCTTATTGTTATAAATGTAATGCTGATTACAAAATACCAATAAGGAACCTTTAGCTAGGTTAAACGAACATGCATAAATATACTAATAATTTTCTTTGTATGTCTAGGAATGTCTACAGTTTACATATATATTCAATGACAAATACTAATTGCAGGATATCTTGCCAAATGTTTCCCTGTTGTAATGACAAAGGAGGGACTAACATGAAAAGATTCCTTTTGCATAGCATTGTGATGTCTGTCTCACTTGCATTACTCATTTTTAACATTATTATAAACCTACACAGCACATTTAATAATAACAAAGAAATGTATGTATGTAATATGGTAGATCTACAAAGATACTTATACTATGACTAATTTTAGTATAGATAATGCTGTGCTAAATAAAAATTATGACATAAAAATGCCGTGTTTGTATTGCTCTTGACTAGTTTTACGGTGAAAGTATGTTGTAGAATGTACTACTTACATTTGTTAATGTATTAGAAATTAGGAAGCTTTCTTTTTTTCTATACTACACACCGTGCGGGCTACAATTTACATTTCTTGTATGCAATTTCTCGATTTAAAATTCCAACATCGACTAGAATTAATTATTATTGTATTACTACGACTTATTATTTTTTGTAATCGAGGCTGGATCCGTTATTCCATTCAGTTTCCGTTTGTCTTTTCGTTTAAATCGTGGCTTTTGTTTTGAATTCTGCTAAATTTTCACTCAAATTGTTTTTTAATCTTTTATGGTGTTTGTATGCGTCTTAGAGAAGTGAAACTTCGAATACTCAACCAATTGGTAATGATAGCACAAAGTAAGGTCTTCATCGTGCAGTTAGTGCGCATCCTTTCCTTTAGTTGATATTATTGTTGTACGACAAGATTCACAAATACAAAACAAAACGCACTTAAACATACCAGATAGGTGGAAAGGAATCGAATTATGGCTTGAAAAGTTTTGAGTTATAGTTATAATGCTGAAATATACACTCTGTAAAAAAGGAATGATTGGTTGTGTTACTAATATATTGTGTTACGCGAGTACATTTTTTATATATGTGCATACATTAAAGGTATGCAGTAATTTTTGATGTTAAGGATTTAACCTGCGTAAATGTAGTCTTCATGATTTAATGTACAACGATTGATGCTTTTAATCTTTAGTTACGTACAAGATTAAATTATAATTGATTATGTCAATATTAGTGATTATTTGTTTTCATACGTCGTATGTATTGTCAAAACACACCACAATGTACAGTATGTACTATAAAAAATTAGGGAGAACTGATTTACAGTTGACGCTTTTTTATATTCTTGTCAATTCTATCTGTATAATTAATGGGCTATAAAACGATGTTTAAAAGTCGTTGTAAAAAATATACTACTGCATAATAACAGCGTACATGTATTGTAATTATATAAAACTAGTTATGATATTCATGTGAGATTGCTTATATTTACTTGCTGTGTCATTCACTATATAATTATTGTTGTAAGAAGCTTGCTAAAAAAAATATTTAGCATTAAATGATTATTGTCTACACATATATAATATTACCTGTTTGACAAAGTCAATCATTGCCAATATTTATTTTGTTCAGTTACTGTGTTGAATTTATAGTATTTATTTGTAACACGCAACATTTGAAGTTTTCAATAAGCTGAGCTTGATTTTAAAACTGTTTTGACCAACTAGTGTTTTATTTATTTATCTCAAAACGTCATTCGTTTTGTCATTGTCACAATCTGGGATTTCCCATTTTTCAAAATTGTGGATAAAAACTCCTTCATTTTGAAAACGTTCTTACATACACATGTAAAATTTGTATTAATTTTAATTATAGTTTTTGGACATCGCTATTAAATTATAATCGCATAAAAGGTGAATTTTTATGGCAAATATAAAGATTTAATGGCCACTGATTCCAAACATAACTGTAGCATCATTAATTCCAAGTTGGCATGTATTGATTCAATTAAGCATTCCACCTCACCTTAGTACATTTTCATGGATTTTACACACACAACAAGTAGCCCATAAATTTATTCCTGCCNCATGGATTTTACACACACAACAAGTAGCCCATAAATTTATTCCTGCCGTTTTAAAACACTAATGCTTATAAACCCATATATATATATATAACACACTTACTTACTTGGTGGTAAGTAATTCATAGATCAACTTTTGGAATTTGTCAGTATATAGTTACAGTATAATTGCGGATACATGCAGAGAATTAATAACTTGTGTCACTCGTTACAGGCATTTCCCTCCCGAACCCATTCGCTCCCAAGGGTCCCCGATGATAATTTTTGCTTGGGGATTTCCCGCAAGCTCATTTTCGCTTAAGCGCAACTAATCTCAAACTTATTTTCTGTTATGCCGTTTTTCGTTATTTATTTAAATGCAATACCTTGTATTTCATCAGAACGTATTTATATGACGTGTAAAGTCCGGATTAGACGTTGGAAATAATTTTGCATAAAACCATAAGTAGTACATAAGTAGCAGTAGTACCATTTGCATAACTAGTACATTGTCACAATAAATATTTTCATTTTTTGATAAATACTTTCTTTGTTATGGTTGTCATAAAATATTTTCGCTTGTTTTGATAATCTCAATTCTCAAGTAGATTAATGAAGCTCAAGCGAATTGAGTTTGGGGGAAAATCTCCACACAAAATATATCGTTGGGAGGCAAAATCGGTGGGTTCGAATATGTATGTGTGGGAAAGGTCGCAGGAGCAAATAAGTTCGGCTCAAAACTTCTTATCATCTTTAAACCTAACAAAACCGTTGATGTCAATTGGTAGTACCAATTTGGTACATAACAACGCCAACAGGAATATATTCGCTTACGTTTGTTATTATAATGATATAACAGATTTAGCACGTTTTAACTTTCCTCATTAATTTCTGCTGTATTTGTTTAATTTCGTTTCTAATTAAAATAAACCTTTGTTTTTACAATAAAAATCTGCGAGCATTTAAAGATAAAAATAGTATATAAAAGACCACGGAAACCTCGATGACGTATTTGACCTGTGACAGCCTTACAAATTTCAGTTTTGTCTCATTTATTCCAATTTAGTTTAATTATTTTATGCAGTACACAACAAACATGGGCAATTCCAACAGCGCATTTTTTAATCTAGGCTAACGTCGTATCACCCTTCAATTTTTAACCTGCAAGAAATGACATTGTTAAATCGAATTAAATTACTAAAGCAATCAAA
>JAHZNB010005856.1:0-12180 GCA_027744295.1 Callyntrura guangdongensis
CCAAAATTATAATTATGGGTTTATTGTAAAGGTTATTCATGCTGATTTGGCTGCAAGAAATGTGCTTCTAACAAAAGACAAAGTTGTCAAAATATCTGACTTTGGTTTAAGCAAAAAGCTTTATGAGAGCAACAATTACGTCAAAACATCACGGGTAAGTTATCAAATTGGATTTTATAAATTTCGCGCAAGGAAATAACTGCATCATTAAGTATTTATACTTATCTATATAGACTCCTTTACCTTGGCGCTGGATGTCCATTGAAGGTAAAGCAAATAACATTGAATTTTAAATGTGAACGGCAGAGGTAACGGTAAGTCTTCTTACCGTTTAAATGAGGATTTTTTATTTATTTTTGGCGATTCTAGCCAGAAAGCGACGAGGTTAAAGTTTCAAACTGCTACAATTCTTATTATACGGCTACCCTTATCTTTTGTAGGAACTCGTATATTTGTAATTACATATCCCTTATGAAAACGTCGTAATACAAAAATTTCATTTTTTCAGCACTTACTTCACTGTCCTTCTCACATGCTTCAGACATTTGGGCGTACGGTGTTACCCTTTTTGAAGTTTTTACACTTGGAGACATTCCCTTTATTTTTTATTTATTTTTGGCGATTCTAGCCAGAAAGCGACGTGGTTTACTGACATGTATAATTGACAATAACTTTGCGAACCAAATAGTATCAAATTAAAATAAATATTCTCATAATAAAAGCGTAGTCAGGGGTAGCGTTTGCATTTTTTAACGGCTGAACCTTAATACTTTAAAGTTTCAAACTGTTCAAAAACTGCTCACAATTCTTATTATACGGCTACCATTATCTTTTGTAGGAACTCGTATATTTGTAATTACATAATATCCCTTATGAAAACGTCGTAATATAAAAATTAATTTTTTCAGCACTTACTTCACTGTCCTTCTCACATGCTTCAGACATTTGGGCGTACGGTGTTACCCTTTTTGAAGTTTTTACACTTGGAGACATCCCCTTTCCAAATGAGGAGTGGAATAAGGAATATATTTCGAGATTAGCGAGTGGCATGCGTATGGGAAGACCAAATTTAGCACTCCCCGAAATGTAAAATCTGATTTCTACTATTTTCAGTTTTGTTCTAACAATGACTGGAAATACAATAATAATAAATATTTTGTAATAGTTATTACAAAATGGTGGCGTGCTGGGAAAATGAGCCTGCAAATCGACCAACCTTCGGTGTACTTCGTGAATTTGTGGAAGGAGTGCTTAAAAAATACCCGCGAAATCTCAGCGAACATGATAACGTTAAACGCCTCCCCCCTCAATATTGCAATATTGAGAAAAATGCTAATGAAGATGCAATATCTGACGATCAACCAATATATGCCAATATGCCATAGTCTATATACAATTATTTCAAATTAGTTTAAAACCACACAACAATATTTTGCTAAGCTTAGTTTTTAAAATATTATAAAAACTGAATTATCACTTTATGTACATTGGTTTTATAGTTGATTAAAAACAAATATAGCTTCCTACCCAAGATAACTTAAATTAATTGTTCAAATATGAATGTATTATTTTTTTAAATGAAATATGCTCTGAAATGTTCTGTAAAACTCTACAGAACCACTGAAAGTGCTTCAAATTAGCGAAGACCTCCTTTTCTGTCATATGGACAGCAGCTTTAACCCTTGAACCATTTAAAAAAAATTCAGTCAAGTATTTAGTATGAAAATAGTGTTTACTTTTCGAGTTGAATTCGAATATTGCAAGTCATTTTCATCCGGGGTTACTTGAGAAATTGTCATTTTTTGGTACTCTACCACGGAACTGAAATAATGGGGAATGAAAAAAAAAACGATACTTCATTCGGACTTCAAATGTCGAATTTTCCCATCTCATTAGTAGCGTATGAGTTTTACTTCAATATCAGTTTGTCAGTTTTCATTGCGTGTTTTTATCGCATTAATTCTATTAATATACTGTGCTTCTATGAGTGTGTCAAAACAAAATTGTAACATAATCCATGCTTTTCTTTCGTGTGGGCCCCCAAAATATCCGATTCGGTAATTTTTAATACAAATGGATTTTGACTTGTTCCATTTTAACCGACAAGTTTACCAAATGATCCCACTTAAATTTAATGTTTTATTTTTCCATGGTCAATTTATTCCATTTTGGTCAGCTCAGTACTAAATTAAATTAGTATTGGTATCCAAAAAATCCAAAGTGTGAAAGATGCATCATGCATGATGCAACACTTGGCCTGCACGCAACGCAACACAGACTGTATAAAAGAGAATAGGTAAATATGTAGCAATAATTGATAATGTATCAACCTGATGATGAGTCTTGCCACTGCCAGCCACATGGTTTCATTTCATTTCTCGGCATGTTACTAGCATAGTGGTATAGCTGATTGATAGTATTGTTATTGCTAAGGTATTGTGCAATTGACGAGAAATATCAGCCACGAAGGAAAGAAAACACTAATTGAGCAAGAAGGAAAACGTCATCAATGACAATCCAGAGTCGCAAAGTCGCAATTCAAAAACCGCCAGGTATAATATATATTTCCGTAATCACAATCTGTCGGAAATTTAGTAAAACTTCTTATTTAAAATGCTCTGTTTCAATGATATAACATTCATGCTCCAGATTTCAGTATATTGAAGTATGTTTCCGTTAGATTTGTTTATTTTTTGTTCATTGTGAGCTCTCATATAGTCGCGTTCAACGTTGATTGGCAACTGTACTGTGATATATTAATTTAAAACTGTGTAGTTGATGACGTGTTAGATGCACGAAATAAAACCGTTAAAGTAGAAAGATGAAGAGTTTTCTTAATGAATTGGATGACGATACTTCCTTTGTAATTTTTTATGGAAGTCAGCTAGGAAATGCAAAATCGATTGCGGAAGGTTTAGTGGATGTGGCTGAGCAAGAGTACGAATTCAAAACAAAATGCTTTGAGTTAAATGTTGTCAAAGATCCGGTAGGTGTGAGCTTACAGTAATCATCTGTACTGTACTTGTCATCGTGTATTTAGTAGTTTAAAATTGTATACATAAAACATAGCAGTTAGTATATTTACAATTATATTCAAATAAGTTTTTCTCTTTTCGACCAACAGAACGAGCTGAACAAGTTGTCTTGTCCGATTGTCATTGTGACGTCCACAACGGGCGACGGAGAGCCTCCTGAGACGGCAGACAAATTTTGGAGAAAAATACGCCGAAAAACATTGCGCTCATCACTGTTAGAATCGGTCAGGTACACTTTGTTGGGTGAGCATTTAAAATATACTCTGTACACTTGTGTCCTCTGAAAACTAAGATTGTAACTATAACGGTTGACATTTTTTGGTGTGCAATGGCACGGCAGGGTTAGGTGACACCAACTACAATAACTTTTGTAACTGCGGAAAAGAAATAAATCGGCGACTTTTGGAATTGGGAGCGTCTACATTTTATGCATATGCACCCGGTTGGGCGGACGACGCTGTGAGTTTACATTTAGTCACAAAAAAATTAATTATCAAGTTGTCGACATTTTGAAGCATGTTGAGCATTTTTAAACAAGGTTGGCTTGGAGCTTGTTGTGGACGACTGGATAGATAATCTTTGGCCAGCACTAGAATCCTTAATCCGCCCAGACGCTGCACCAAAATTTAAAATGGACAAAACTGCCATAACGGTACCCAGTTGTCCTCCATTGTCCTTAAAACTGGAATGGTTAGACGACCAAGTTGGAGCTGGAGATGCAGCCGTGGCACGCTCGCCTGTGGACCTGCAGAATCCTTTAGCGCCGTACCCTCTGATAGAAGGGGATGCCGTGCCAGTTACACTTCAAAAGGCAAGGGTGCTTACCAAACCGGATGCGTTAAAAACAGCTCTGGAGTTAACGTTAGAGTTTAAACAGGTGGGTCAGTATAAAGTATTTAATGTGTTTGTATGGTAGATTTTGAAAACTAAATCACGCCACTGAAATCGTATAATTATTCAACTCTTTTATTTTAGAAATCATTTAAATTTCAACCAGGTGATGCATTTAGTATCATTTGTCCAAATTCCGTGACTGAGGTTAACCAACTTCTCGAAAGACTTGATCTTATGAGTAAGGCTGAAAAAGTGCTACAACTTAGTTTAAAGGGAGGGGCAAAGGGGAAAATTCCAGTACATCTTCCGGCGACAATCACGGTGCGCGATGCTTTCATGCATTATCTCGACATTCGTAGTTGTCCGAAAAAGGTGTGAATTGTATTTTACTCGTATTTTTAAACAAAATTTTGAAGTTGGAAAGAACTTACGGTTAGAATTTTCCTCCTGTAGAATTTTTTACGACTTCTTGCTGAGTTTACAACCGACGATGACGAAAAATCCCGACTCCTAAATCTCTGCAGCCGACAGGGTTCCACAGCATTCGAGGAAACAGTTAGATTTGCAGCATTATCTCTTTTGGATTTATTACTTACATTTCCCTCTGCAATTCCTCCATTGGAAGCCCTACTAGAACATTTGCCACGTCTTGCTCCTCGAGCTTATTCTATATCATCTTCGCCACTGATAGATGTTAATTCATTCACTTTCGTTTTTAACGTGGTCATCATTCCTAAGCAGAAAGGAAGGCATTATGAAAGACTGGGCATCTGTACCGGATGGCTATATGATAAATGTAAAGGTTTACTGGATGGTGCCAGTGACAACACTGTTACAAATGACCTTGAACAGGCTATGAAAAGTCTATCACTAGCTAATGGTGACAATAGTTTGAATACCAGCAAATTTTCAGAAGATATAATTATCTACCGCAGGAAAAATCAAACGTTTATACTTCCGGAGGATAATAGTGCACCAATAGTAATGGTAGGACCTGGCACGGGGGTAGCACCCTTTATAGGCTTTGTCCAACACCGAGAAAAATTACAACAAAATGATAGCAACATGTCGTTCGGAGAAATGACTTTATATTTCGGATGTCGCCATAAAGAGAAAGATTTTTTGTACCGAGAAGAGTTGACTGCCTTTGAGAAGCATGGTGTGCTGACCTCATTTATCCCCGTTTTCTCCAGAGACAATCCCGACGCTGAAGAGAAATATGTGCAACATAAAATGGAAACAACCAAGGACGCGGTTGTGAGAATACTCTTTGACAATGGTGGTTATCTATACGTCTGTGGGGATGCCAGAAACATGGCCAAGGATGTTAGGGATACGCTTTTAAAATGTGTACAAGAGGTTAAAGGTTGCACAGAGGCAGAATCCAAATCACAGGTTGCGGAGCTGACGACGCAAAAAAGATACTTGCAGGATATTTGGACTTAATTATAAATTTTGATAAAGTTAAAATAAACTTAAAATATGAAAACGTTTATGTACATACCGTCATAAAGTTACATTAATTATTTTTCATATTTTCACACACACATGCATCGATTCACGATTGCATCGATTAAGTATTGTTATTATACGATTGTGGCGACACCGTAATTACTCTGATCAAAGAACCATGGCCAGGTCACAGCGGCGCGTACAATAATGATTAGGTAGATTTGTGTGATTTTTGTCATTTTCATCTGAAACACGATTCCTGGATCGCTTCCTCCTAGGAAGAATAAATTTTACGTGATGCACGTAATCTTTTCATTATGTAGGCGCGCCCTATTAGGTTTCATCATGCATGACTCGAGGCTCAAACGTCGTCATTTTCATTAGTCAACATAATCGTTGAAGTAATTGTCGTTATAGATACAGATACTTAACCGACCAAACATAGGAACGTAGAAAATCGGCATGGTGATTATACTGTGAAAATGACGGTTAGTTAATACAATACTGTGCTGATGAAATAGAAGATGGCCCGCCATCGTGACCAGGCTAAAGAAAATATTTTCCGCATCCTTTAATAATAATGAATGACGTTTAAACATAATATTCAGTCAGATTCAGATTCAGATAATAATGACTCTGTTTTCAATTAGCATAGAAAGTCAATTGCCACCATATTATCAGATCTACTCAAATATTGTGTGTAAACAAAATTAGTTTGTTCAACTCATAAAAATAATCATCAGTACATTATATCATCATCATTATGGTTGCGTTGTGGGTTCGCCACAAAGGTTGCCGTATGTCGTTATTGTTATTTATTGTAGCTTTGTTAGATTGCTGCATAACGTATTTACCGAGTACTACACTTGCATTGCAAATCTCGGGACAAGTATTATAATTAAAGCATACATTATAAACAGCAAATCAGCAACATAACGTGCATAGGAAGAAGCAAGGGGACAAACAAGCAGCACGACGCTCGCAGCGCAGTCGAATGTGTGTGATGATAGTGCTGGCTGAGTCGAGTGACGAGTGAAAGGAAAGCAAACCTGTTAGTATTTTTGTGTTTTGGAAGTATTCTTCTGGCTGTACTTGTTTACAATTATTACAAGAATGAATAAGCAATAGTCAATAGACCAAATAAACAATGTTCTAGTAATATTCCAACTTTAAAATATTATCAATTTAACGAACAATACCTTTCGAAATTTATTTGTTTGACCAGTTGATGTTTCTAAAACTTGTTGTGTGTCGTATTTTATAAAAAATGGTGTGCTGTTTTGACAGCTGATGATGATGATGGTCAACAATCAATGACAGATCTCTTTCAACTTGGTTGGTGGTGCACTAACATCAGCTGTTATAGAGAAAGTCCATCGTCGTCCATCCGGTGGAAAGGAAATTTAGAGTTTACGGGCGTTTGATATTTATTTTGTTACGTGTGTGTGTACGTTGACGTTCCCTTTCCCCATTAAGGTCGAAGCGACTTGAAGACAAAATGGAAGTTCATCCATTGTTAATGCCCGAGGTAGTTTTTTAACCCGCCCAGCTCGTAGTTTTTAATAGTACTGAATATAGTATATGTCAATGTGTGTCGAAATTAAAGTTAATATTGTGTTGTTTTGAATAATTGTTTTAGGTACTCACTAACGTCTTTCAACATCTTGCTGTCAAAGATCTCTTCAATTGTCGCCTGGTCAGTTCCGTTTGGAACTCTGAAGCAAGCGCCCTCGTGGGCTCAGTTATCAAGACCACGTTATCAGATGAAACTCACTTTTCAAATATCCTCACCTTCACTAAGACTCACCCGAACCATCCCTTTAGAACATTTGAGTTTCAAGATGTTCGTATTTCATTGGACAATCCTAGCATGGAGGATTTTTTTGCCGTTTGCGGTCCTTACATCCACCATTTGACAATTTGGTATAATCGGGATGCTGATGACTGGACCATTTCGATTAGGACGTTTCGGGATATATTTCTTTACTATTTGCCGAATCTGAAATCTCTGACTCTTCAGCATTTGCCGCATTCCATATTTTCCAAGCAGCATCTCTTCCCTCCTGTTGGGTTTCCCGAATACTTCACTTCTCCACCGCTACCATTCTTGAAAACGTTAACAATATTTTCAGACTTGAACTTGCAACAGTCTTTTCTGGAAGATTTGTTAAGTTTAAGTACATCTATTGAGTCCATTTGCGTTAAATATGGAGTGCAGCCCGGAAACTTTAAACAGAGACTGATAAATGCGATGTTAAGCAAGCAGAACAACCTGAAAAATTTAAAATCCTTCAAGTATTTCATGCACGATTTGGGACCTGGTACAGGTTGGTCGTGGAGTCCGGAAGAGTGCGAAACTTTAGCCAAGTCTGGTTGGTGTCTACGCACTCTCAAATTAAATCCTTCCAGATCCGACACAGACAACGGTTTTATTTATCTAATGAACAGATTGAAATCTTGTCTGTCAAGACTGACCATCAGGGTTCATCACCCGCTTCGATTTCCTGTGTTGCAGTGCCTCGTTCACTTGACACTTTACGATTACGAGGAAAATCTCTCATTTTTGGAATGTCTCCCGAGTTTGCGGTATCTTGGTCTTTGTGAATACTTTCCATCGAAAACTATAACTTCGGAAAATATAATGAAGAAGGCATGCGAGTCTCTAACATCCCTGAATTTGTATGGGTCAACGATTTCGGATCATCTGTTCAAGAAAATTGTCATATGCTTGCCAAACCTGAGAAACTTGAATTTATGGCATTGCACCATGAAAAAGTTTAGGAGTGTGGTGAAATATGCAAAATTTTTACAAGAACTGGTTATTAACGTTTCAAGTATGGATGATGAGGCTATCACTGGATTACCTTCTTCTGTGTGTGAGCAGATCGAGAGGAGGCTAAAGAATCATTCTAGTTTCAGTGATTTGGAAGAAGAACTAAGACATCGTTCTAAAGTATTCATTGGAGACATGAAAAGTAAGTTTGACCTATTATATCTTAATTCACTATTTTATTTATTCACTGTTTATGTTGCTATGACTGCAAGGCTGTATTTACTTGTTTTTGTTTCATCGAAGGTCTTCAGCGACTTGAAATTCATGGCGCCTGTTTGGCTGACTGGAGATGGAGCAGCATTGGGGATGTTTCTGTAATATTTGGAATCGCCTTAATTCCAAACTTGACCAGTTTACTTCTTAAAGAGTTTAAATGGGTAAAATTTCAAAAATTATCTCTAGATGTGTATGTAATGTTAAGCCTTAATTGCTTTTGCAACTGAATAAAGCTTGTCAATTATGTTTTTAGATAACGGAGGAATCCATCAAAACAATTGTTAAATCAACGCCCCTCCAGCATCTGAAAATCGATCCAAGAGAATTTGACGAATCTCTAGCGTTCCAAATTCGCTCAATCAAGCCGACGATTAGACTGGAATTCGTCACAGACGACTATGAAATGCACCTTCCAAGGGGGATGCATTCTGTGGCAGATTCGTTTATGCGTTACGCTCCGGATTCAAGCCCAAGTGGTTATACTATTACTACCGCCGTAGACGAACCAATGCAATCATCCACTTTACCGTGGTAGAAACTTTCTCATATAGCCTCATTCAATTTTAGTGCAATATTTCATAATTAATAGTTCAAAGATTTTTAGAAAATATAATCTAACAAGTAAAAGTAAGAAAAATATATTATACATATCTGATAAAGTCAATTCAATGAAACTTAGATTTAACCGCAAGATAAGTAACGACGTTTGTAAAGTTAGTTTTGAAATTATTAAAATACAAAAAATTTTATTATAAGGAAAAAGACACATTTGTGCACTGTGCAAGTACTGCAACCTATGGCTCTAGTCAAACGACTTGGATATATTTAAATAGTCAATACATAAAGAGGAGTCGAAGTTGTGACTGTCATTTTTATATATTTATTTGTAATTTTTTTAAATTAAACCTATTACATATGTCGTGTTTTTATTTCTAGACGCAGAATATATCAGTTTTAAACAATCAAAACAATTGTACATTTTACAAAAAATACATGTTCAACATTCTATAGGCAGGTAATAAATATAAATACTATTATAAATTATCACGGACTCACTGACCATCACACAAAGTCCTTATAAGCCATGCTCGTCTATAGAAACCAATTCATATTTCATAGATGAATTGGTTTCTATAGATAGACGAACATTATTTATAATGGCTTTGGCACTAATTAATTAATTAAACTAATTGACACATAACTTTTTCGCAAGCTAAAATAACATTTCTTTTAGAATTTTCTTCGTTGCCAAATCATACACGGCTGACAACTCATAGTATAGTTGCTTAGCCACCTTCTGAAATGAATATAACTCCGAGATCATCAACTCCCCGTACAGGTAAACACCCATTGCAATGTTATTCCTTAGAAAATTTTCAACCATGGGCAACCGGGACTTGTCCTTGAAAAGAATAATTAATTCGCACCAACGATGAGCTACATCAGCGTTGTGCCGTTGTTGGGCTTCTTTGAAAACAGGGTTGGGGACAAAATGTCGGAAATACTGTCTCTTTAGGACGTTTCTCTGTTCAGAAGTAGACAAAGTTGGGCTCAGCATGAGTTCCAATAATAAAAGCAGTTCAGAACATGATAAATGTTCTAGTTCAAAACCTAGTTGATCATTATCATCAAGTAACGTATTATATAACTTTTTGACATTTTTAAGAGGCTCCAAAGCGTTGGTGAAAAGTGGCGGCACAGAATGTGATGAAAGGTTGTCATCTTCCAGGAAATCAAGAGATGCGTAAGGCTCGGGTATAGCGCTAGATTGAAGCCAATCCTTTTTTAAATTGTTGATTACATAACCGCAGTCATGATTTAAAACTGCTTCAAAATAGGAGTGATAGTACTCTAGAAACATATCCGAAGTAACTAGCTGTCCATGATACCGCCATACGTATTCCCGAAGAAACTTAAAAAATGCTTGTTGTCCTACCAAAAAAGTTAAATGCCAGAGAAGGAGATATCCTTTGTAGTAATGCACGCGCATAAATTGTTTGATGGGAACAAGACCGTTCACAGCAGTTTGTAAATTTGGAGAATTTCCACTGGAAATTACGTGCAGCTCCTTTTCCGTTGCGGTGTTACGCAATTCCGTTTGCAGGGAAGTGAACCTCATGAGTATTTTAAGTCCATGATCGCGTTCAATATCTTTCTGGGATTTATGTGGGAAATAACTTTGAAATGTGGTTGGAAAAGGCAGTCTGCAAATATACATTGGTTCAACCCCATTAAAATTGCTAGGAGAAAGAAAAATCATTGAGGGACTGGCTAGACCTTCGTGTGGATATGATTTTGGCACAATGACAATGTCTAAGCGAGAGAAGGGGTGCGGTCCAAGGTTTTTAAAACTAGTCACTAATGACGAAAACACAAAGTTTGTGAAGGAACTTAAATTTTGGTGAACGGTATCTGGGTCCAGATTAAACAAGCGAACAGGCACTAACTTTTCCATTTGTTGAGAGTTGTTCCCGAAACGACAAAGATATCGGCCGTGATGCTGACAATGGTTTATACGGTTATCCTGAGCCATATTGTCCTCCCCTACGATCGGCTCAATCTAATAAAATATGAACAGTACATAATCAAATTAACTTTAACAATTATAAGGTTATAGATTAATATATGTGGAAATAAACATTGATGACTTACCTTCTGCAGGGTTGTATCTATTGGTGGGATCAGAGTTGTGTTAAGATAAAATTTACCGATGACCATTGCAAAGGTAGACATTGGTAAAGGTATGCTGCAGTAAAAGTAATGAATGGGATGGCTGCTTTCATTAAATTCGCTAATAATCTCTCCATGCTCGTCAGACGTAAGCAAAGGAATATAGCCATTTTCGCATTCCACCAATGCCTCCCAGGTCGCCAAGGCTGAAGGGGCTTCTTGACATGGGAATAATCCTCTGTTATTAACTGCAGGTGCAGGGGTGTAACAACATTTTGAACTGGCCTCTTTATAATCAAAGCCATCACATGGCCGCCAATGTATGGAGGGCGATGTTACCAAGGTTTCATAGTCGATTCTCAAAACGCTTGGTATGCTTTCCACTTCTTTTCCCATCCAACCTTGAATTGATAATGACCACTTACTCTGGGTAAACGGTAACTGGGCAGCGGTGGCGGCATTTACATCGTTAAACCAATCAATGTTCCTCCTCCGATAAAAATTTTGTCTGCTACCACTGCCACCATCGTATTCTGATAACTCCTTCACAACATCATACTCCTTCTTAGTCTTCAACGAAACAACTCGATTGATCTTTAAAAAACATTGGTCAAATACTATTTCTGTAAGTGCAGACTTCAACGATTCCAAAAACACGATAACACTGCCATTTACTACTCTCCTGGAAAAATCTGTTGAAAGTTTCATCAGGTAGTGATGCACTCGAACATCGTGAATGTTGGCCATCAAGGGCAAGTCCTTTTCGGTGATAACCTCATCTGACGACGGTAGATTATCCGAAACCAAAGAATCCGTCCATTTTGTTACTTTTCTTGGAGGTTCCATAACTGAAGTTTGACGTATATGTATTTTATTAGTGACCCATGTAGTATAAATAAATCTGAAATCAAAATTATTTCCTTAGCTGAATGAACGTGAAACTGCGGAAGATACTTTGCAGAAAATGCAGAAAAATAATTCATCATGATGACTCTCCACGACGAATGACTGACAAATCGAGCGACAGAGAACAAAACAACAACAAAAGTCTATCAGCAGGAAATTGTTGTATGCCTCCATTATATAAAACTTGCTTCACTATACCCCAAAATTTAAGGCGGAGAGTAATCAGATTAAATA
>JAHZNB010005857.1:0-15529 GCA_027744295.1 Callyntrura guangdongensis
TCATGTTTCGCTCGACCGGTCATCCTTTTCGGTGGTCTATTTCGCTTCGTAAAAGTCAGGAGGAGAAAGCGGTCGGGAATATCTACAGTACAATACCTATATATCCTCCTATTTTTGCGTGGCCTTTTCATTTTCGTAAAAAATTGAAATCAAAAGAATTACATACAGCAGGTTTGTACAGGAACTTGGTATTCTTTTTGGCTATTCTGAAGGCAAGGTACAAGGAGGAGAATCGCCGAAAAGCAAATTTCGTGTGGTTAGTCAAAGAGAAGAAATCTTTAAAAAATCTTAAATAAGCTTGACTTTAGTCCAAGTCGCCGACACACATACACGCACAACGGTAGTCTTTTGTATGTTTCTTTACAGGAGATATGCTCTTATAACATCTATTATAATCACTGGGGAATGTGTGGTAAAACATATGTATTATTGCACAGCGTATACCCTAACCAACATCCCAGTTCTTCTTCTGATCTTATGAAACAAGTAAAAAGTGAACATAATGGACCATTGGCAATAATATAATTTTAGATGAGTACAGGGAGACATATTCACGTGTGTACGCTGTATACCTACCTTATACCACCTAAATGGCCTCTGTGGCAGTACAAGACGATGGATTCGTTGATCTGATACTGATATTATGTCGGTGATGCTGGTGAAGAGGCACTTTACTGCATGTATTTTCTTATTACTGCCATCTCATATACAATCTGGAATGTGGACACCATCAACATCATCAGTATCATCATCGTCACCAGCACCGTCAGTATTTTTGCTTCTCTTTCACCAAAGTCACAAAAAACACGCCAGCTTATTCAGGCTTTAGCTTACTACCGCTAGTAATACTTTTACTTAAGCCATTATATTAGCTGTTAGCTTTTAGCAAGCTTGATATAGACTGATAAAAAAGTACAAGGGAAAAACGAACCTTTACTTATTTTTGTCTTGAAACTTCACCAACAGAACACGCGATGAGGGAATGAATTGAATGAATCTGGGTATACACACTCTATAGGCATGCTTGTATATAGGTGGGGATAGTTTGTTTAGCTGGTGTGCCGTGGTGTCCCCATGTCCCCATATAATCTGTTTGAACTGCTGGACTGGTGCTGCCGGTCTCTTTCTCTCTCTTCGCTGTTTCATCTAACTGGAAATGAAAATCCTTCCTCCCACAATAGTACATAAACCAAAAGCTCTCTCTCTCTCTCTCTGTTTAGCTGTGTATGCGTGCTGGTCACCACTACTCTAACCGTGTCGTCATCATCATCATATTAGAGCACCATTCGAGCGGTTATAATGGTTATTTTTGTGCGGAGAAGATGATACTTACGTAGCATTCCATAGGACTAACCATTACTTACTTGTCTGTCCTATCTTCTGAAGCACAAGGCGAGTAAACGAGAAAAAAATTGTAAAAAAGCTGGCTAGTGGAGGGAGAGAGTTTACGATTAGATGAATACTTGCTCTGCTGCTTCTACTGTCCACCATGTCATTTGATCACCGCGTTAAAGGCTAACGAAAGTGAAATTCAACAAAAAAAGAAACATATATATGCACATTGCACACACACCATCGCCCACAAATACAAAGTCTTTATGGCATGCCGAGTGGTGAAGCTTCTCATGACTTGCCTGCCTACTATTGCTACCTTGTATACAGTTGTTTTAGCCGCTATTGAACTTGAACTATTTTGTTTGTGGAATTGTGGATGGGAAAACCTCAGCGAGAAAAACCAGAAACGATGCGGTGACTCTTTTTTCTTTTGCTCATTCTCTAAAAGTTATAATAACTTTTCCCCTTGCCTGATCCAAGGTTTGGCTCTTGAGGTGGTGGCAACAGTGGTGTTACCCTCGCCATCACATCACACATTACAAAATGCATGCTACCACCACCGTACATAAAAATAATAAAAGAATGAATCTTCTTGTTCTTCTTCGTTGAGCCGTACTATATGAGCATCGGGAGTATGAGTATGTGGTGGCCGCTCTCAACAGCAAACTCATCTTGGTGAGTTATGGACATTAATTTTTCAGACGGACGGTCGTCTCTCTCTCTCCCTCTCTTCCCAGCAAACCAACTTAAACACGTTACGTTATCTCTTTGCTACCAAACATACTTGCAAACGTGTTTGTTCATGACATGGGTATATTACGCTTATACTTTTCATGCAAGTAATAAATCCAAAATTTTAAAGGCGATTTCTGAAATCTACAATTAGATTAAGTTAAAAAAGTTTACTTCCTGTCGTACTTTCAGTATTAAGTTGGATAATTCAAAAATTATAATGTTCTCTGCAAGTTCGAAATTAACCTTATACTACATTGAAACAAAAGTAAATTATTTCCCGTTTATTTGCAAAGCAGTCACCTCGTGTAAAGCCATCATCACGTGATAAAACCTTGTAAAAATATGTAAGAATTTGTAGTACGAAGGGAAGCAGGTGGAAGCGTGAAGGTATCCATATGTACTTGAACAATTGCTATGTATGCATACATACCTACGTCATATAGGCGTACAAGCTATATATAGGCATCAGAGTAAACACGTATTCTTCAACTCTGGAGAGAATGCATTTGAACTAATATGTACATCATAATATATCTACGTCTAACGTACGTGAAAAAAATTACCAAAAAGCCAAGGGTAATCTTACATTTTGAGAATTCATGTCATTGGCAGAGTAGCTACACTATAAAATGGAAACGCGACAGAGAAACTTAAAAAGTGGGATCTGTTCTTACTCACTCCTTCACTTTCTTTCCTCTCTCTCTCTCACTCAAGCATACACACACACTGTTAGAAAGTATTATACATATTCCAAACCTCTATATTTCTTGTTCGTCTTCGCATCAATTCTTTTTCCTTACAACACCTTGTTCCTCACTACTTACTACTCATCCTTGTTAAGAAAAAGGAGAGAGAAAGAGATGAAAAAGTCTACTAAACTCTCTTACTTTTTATTCTTCTCTTTTTTCCACTCTCTTATTTCCCCTGTGCTGAACAATATTTTGTCTATGTGAGTGTGCATATGTGTATCTTGGTGGATCTTCTTTCTCTTGATAATATTTTTGCAGACGAAGAAGAATAAGAATACATTTTTTATTATTTTTTTCCTTCTTCTTTGTCCCGACTCACAAGAGTAACACAATGAAAATGGGATGTATTGATGGTGGGGGTACGGGTGTACGGAGCAGCGGTGGTGGTGATGATGATCAGACTTACTTAGCACACATCCATCGTATCTCCGAAATAAAGTCTTTCTTTATGTACTAGTAGTATCCCCTCCTGTCTTACTTTTTCCTGGGTAATATTAAAGAATAAAAAACGTAAAAAATCGTGTATAAGTTCGTTATGTATTTTTGCTGAACCCACACGTAAAAATGAAAATCATCATCACAAACATCAACATTGCCATCATCATCAAACATGATTTTCTCCAATAAGTTTTTTATGCTTCAGTCTTGTTCGTCAGGATGCAAGGTGGGTCGGAACAGCAGCAAATTGTTGAAATTTCATTAGCACAGCTTGGCCGTAGGTAATCTCTACGTTATACATGTTAATTTACATGTTTCCACCCAGTACACTCCATATCCCGAAACCAAACTTATTTTTTTCCTTCCTTGTGATTCTCTTCTTTCTACCACTTCCTATTATTCTTTATTTTAGCTCGTTTGTGTGTACGCATTCTGTGTACGCTATATTAAAAAGATTGTAGTCTGCACCCTTTTTTATTTTTTTTTTTGCTTTTCATTTCTTTTTTTTCAAAAAATAACCAATACCCACATACTTCTTGTATATTACTTTTCATAATATACCACCACCACCACATTCATATAATAATAAGAATAAATAGAAATGTGTTTGTTGAGCAGTAAGCCCTCACATTCGCATATATTGCGTTTTTCGTACGTAGTATACATTTTCTATCGTATGTGGGTAGATACAAAAATATGCACTATTTGATTTTTGCTTTCTCTTTTATTTTGTATCAAAAAGTAGAGAAAACTATATTGAAAAGAGGAAAACGTAAAGGACGGTTATTATTATTATTGTTATCCCTACTCATATAATAAACAGACGAGTATGGCTACACAAAGTATAGATAGGTGTACACTATAATGCACACATCAGAGTTGGTGTATTGGAAATTGGAACATCATGATCATCGTCGTCCTCGTCGTCGTCATCATCAGAAGTAGAATGAAGTAGACATCGACAACAACAACATCGTCATCATCATCATCATCACAGACACAATCAGTAAAAGACAGGCAGCCAGAAAAAGAGAAAATAACCAACAAGATCACAAGAAAAGAACAAGGTGACGGCTGATGCTATATGCCATGTTCAAGGAACTAGCTGCCTTTCTATGTTATTTGATCAGTGAAACAAGTTAAATTTGAACCTTTCTCTTTTTTTCTCTCTCTTGAAACTGAAAATAAAATAAAGAAAGGCCTTATTAAGGTGAAGCTTTTTTCAACACAAAAAATACTCTATTGTTCCCACTTTTTACTTTACTTTTCATGCAACTATACACATACATCGTCAACTTCCTGCCCCTTTCGGTTTTTTATTTTTCACAACAGAATGAAAAAAGAATAAGAAAGGAGAAAATAATAATAATAATCAGAGCCATACAGGAAGAAAATAAAGCAAAAAATTGAAGCATGAAGAGGTTTCCTTTCTTATTGACTATATATTTTTTCATCTGTGAGCAGCCACGATGCTGATGTTGCTGCTACTACGGCATGAAAAGGAACAAGAGCGAAAAGCATACAACATATTACACTTTTTTAACTAACTGGCTGACTACCCTGTGTTGTTGTTTTTGTCAAAAGGGAAAAGTTTTTAAAGATGACTACTTTAGTCAAGATGGTGCCTCACCACCGCTGCCGTTATATATTCGCTCATTTGTTATGAATATATTCAATAAATGTGAGAGAGATAATAATGCTTGTACTATGTACTCTCGTCCCGCAGCTAGCTACCTAAATTTTGGGGAAACAAGAGAGCCCTCTGTTTCATTCGGGAGATGATGACGACGATCATGTTGGTAAGTGCAAGGTTGAATACACACACGGGGGAAGGAGATGAAAAAATAAGCTTGTTAAAGATATCTGCTTACTTATTTCTCTTTCATTTCATTCTGTAGTGTATTCTTGGCTTCTTGGCATCTTTTCATTTTCTTTCTCCGTTTTGCGCTCATTTTCTTTTCTTGCCAGTTTTCTGGCACTTGACTTTCCTTTATTAGTAACAAGAAGACAGGAGATAGAAAAAGAAAAGGATAGCTTGTTTAGAGCTGTTTCTTTCTCCAACCATCAGCCCACTAGCAAGAGAGTGTGTGTAGTGTGCCCAACAAATTAAGGAGGAGGTGGAACGAGCGCAGAAAAAAAACTCTTCGCATGAATCGCTTGGTGTAATAGGAGTAGAGCAATAGTAAAGAAGATGATACAACTCAAGAAAATTACTTCTTGACCCTATCCCTTGATGATTCCTCTGATTATATTAGTAGCAATTGCAAAGCTCTTCTTTTTTCTGTGATCTTTCTACTTGCCTTATTAGAGAAAAGACGAACCTCTTCTGCTGTCTCCCTTGCCGCCTCTCATTTGCTTTCTTCCCTTCAAGCCAGATAAGTCAAGTGCCAACAACGTGTCCAACCAGAAAACTGATGAGGAGCCATTACAACAAGCACAACGAAAAAGGAGGACAACAACAACAAGAAATATACCAAAATGAAAAGGGAGGAAAGAAAAGGGTTCCTTATTACTGAAAATTAATGGGGAAAATAGTGATTCATGCATCCTGTCCGTTTTTGTTGGGAGAATTTGAAGCGCTTTTTCAATTAGCTTTTTTATTCAATTTAACCCCCTTTTGTGCACAATTTGCCGTCTTTTACGATTATCATTATAATAACCAGTTCCAAAAATAGATTATCTAATTTGAACATCTTTCCATTTTACTCTCTGCCTTAATTGAGGGCAAATTTTGCCGTTTTTCTGTGTCTGTTATTTTGGTGTAGCTGGACGAAGAAAGGAAACGATGATGCTGATGGTACATAACGTTTTCTTTTTTTATATTTAATAGCTGTGCTGCCTGTCACCAAGTTCGTCATTCAGAATGATACGGACATCATCGTAACTCATCACATTTTATTATGTATTATGATGATTATTAAGGAGCAGCAGCAGCAATAAAAATGGAATGACAAGATATAATGATGAGCGGAGAGTGAGAGAAGAAGGAGGACGACGAAGATGACGACAAGTTTGAGCGTTGATTTGATTACAATGATGCGCTCGCTGAGCTGCAGAGAGTGTTGATGATAAAGCGAGATAAAAATGTTACACTTTTTTGGCTTATTATAATTTCTCCATCATACCAGCCCATCTTTTCTTGTAAAATGTCAAACAAGTTTGTTATGTTGAGAGTTTTGAGAAGCGAGAGTATATATGTGTGTGTGTTTGATGTGATGATGATAGCATGTTGCACGCAGCAGTCGACTCCTCTCTATAGTTAGGTATATATCTATTTGATGTTCATATATCATTAAATTAGCATAACATTATCCACCAGCCCGATGCTGCAGATTGAAGTACAAAAGTGAAGGAGAGAGAGAGGAGAGAAATGATAGCAGGGAGAGTCTGTCGTCGCGTCGGTCCCATTAGCACAAACGCGTCTTCTCGTATTGCTACGTGAGTCGCTGTCTTTGTAAACTTTGTTGAAAGGGATCATCAAAATGCATTTAAAAGGCATTTGGCATATTTTTCCTCCTTTTCTTATTACAACGGCTAGCAAAATTATAAGAGTGTGTTGCAAATATACACAAACACACGATGTCAATAATATGTACGTGTGTACTTCGCTTCGGTAAATAGACATTTATCATGATAATAAAATAATAATAATGCTGTAGTTATATAGGCACTAATATCATTAGTTATTACAATCATTATTATACCGCTACTGCTGTTGCAGCAGCTTCAATAAAGTAAAACGCTAGCAGCTACGCTTCTTGAACTTGTCATCAGCTCGGTAGGAGGAATAAAGAGGCAGGAGGTATACTATCATGAACTGTCCGCAAACTAGCGCAAACAGCTCTTAAGGGAGAGAGAGAGAGCGCGCTATCATGATGATGATGATGATCGCAAAAGCAAAATCTTTTTAATCTTAACGAGGAGATACCTATTACATATTTCTCTCTTGGCTTTTCTTTCTTCTTCAAGTTTGTCGTTGCCTCTTACTCTTGCTACCATTACCGCTACTTCCAAATCATTTTAATAGTCGGACGGACTGTAGTCCCGAAAGTCAAGTGAAGTCGAGTAAAAATATAAAGTAAAGATGTACAGACGGATCTTATCCCTGTTTGATTGTTATTATAATAACTAATGTCTAATGATAGTTATGATTAGTTATCTGCATTTTGGATATATACACTTATGTTTTTATAGATAGAGGTTTTTATGCTCACACTATTATTAAAAATTTAGCTTAATGTATATATGTATATGTATATCCAGGAGTTTTGAGAAACGCTGATCTGCATAATCCCTGCTGCTGCTGGCTGTTGCCTGTGTGTGAGGGTGAACAATAATCAGAAACAGTAATTGCTTGATGTATATATATATCCAGGAGTTTTGAGAAACGCTGATCTGCATAATCCCTGCTGCTGCTGGCTGTTGCCTGTGTGTGAGGGTGAACAATAATCAGAAACAGTAATTGCTTGTGCTCGTTGAAAAAGCTGAATGTCTGATTAACTGACCACCAGAAGAAAAAACTTTTTTTTATCATACAAGGAGCTCCTTTTACAACTTACCTGCTGTTATTATGCATATGCATGAAAAACGGATCTCTCTCGTTTAATAATATAATAAAATGTTTCCCCTGCAATCCACACGACAATGTTTAAAAAAATTCTTTGCATTGGCTATAAGTTTGGTAAGATTATAAGAAAGTATTGGGGTGACTGGTGATGATGTTTAGTGCATGATTCATCTTGATTTTTTGAGTCAAGTCCTCTTCAGTTTTGATGTTGATGCCGTTGCTGTTGATTTACAGAAATGATATCATGAGGATGATTGTCATTGGATGCAAATTAAGCAGAGAGTCTATATAGTTAAGTTAAAAATGTGTAGCCATCTGGTCCCCTTTTCCAGCAAACACAGTGCCTAAGCAAAACACTCATATTATTCTTTCTTATGACTTGAAACATTTGTAATAGTAAAAAGGAAAAGTGGAAATGGATTAAATTAAATATGTGTAGGAAAAATGATTTTTTGATGGTGGTGATGATGAAGATATATATTTATATGCAATGCCTAAGTACTGGTGCACATATACACTGACACATTCGAGTGTACAATTTCTTCCGAGAGCCTACCTTTATTTACATACAATCCAATTAATTTCATGTTCGTACATATTATTTTCCCATCTTTTTGATTTCCACTTGGGATATTATTATTATAATCCTTCTTGTCTTTCTCTCGTCCTCCTCCTTTTTAATCTGCCTTAATGGTGGGGTTTAGTAATTTACAATTCAACAAGCATCGCAATGCTCGTCCTCCTATTTTCTTCCTTTAGATGTTGCTTTTCTCTCTCAAGCACACACACACACCACACCATACACTGGCTCTTGCTCTCTAGAGTGGAAATCATGTATAATTTTTTCAACATTGTAATTGCTAAGAAGTATATCATTATTTATGCTGGTGCATTTTCGGATTAAGAAAACAAGTCAGTCAGTCAGTCAATCGAATAACAATAATCAAATCAGCATCCTCATCTTGGCTATTGTCTTATTAATGCATGCATACCTTTTTACTTGTGTGTAGTTTTGTGTACTGTACAATTATTATTACTTTCCGTGATAGTTGTAATTGATCTTGAGAGTACACCCTATTTTTATTTATTAAAATGTTGCTCAAGTGAGAAACTTGAGGAGAGAGAGAGAGAGAAGTGAAGATCGAGAAAAATTAGTATAAACGTAATCAATAATCATTTATAGACAACATAGTTCCCTGTTAAGTGCTTTTGCTTGTGATTGTATAATGATGTCAGATGACGTGTGGAGATGATGGTGCATGATGGTACCAATGACCTTATACTCTCGCCTTGTGTCGTTCACATAAAAAATATGAAATAAAAACGTATATGTATGTCTTTATATTTTCATTATGTAACAATCATCTAGCCAGTACAGGTATTAAGACAAGCACAACAAAGGGAAACGCTCTTAACACAGCAACAGCTTAAAAATTCCTTCATCGTTGGTCTTCTTGTTCTTTCTCTCTCTCTCTCTTTGCGCTTCTTTTCTTCAGCATTCCATCTTGACAAACTTGGAGTCGGAATACAAAAACCAAATTAATCTGAGTGACGAGCTACATGACAGGTAGACAAGGCACAGCTTTCTTCTCGACTGCTGTTGCTGCTACGTCGTGTGATATAGAGGGACGCTGGTGCTGCATTATGTTTCTTTTTTACTCTTGACACGTTGCTGCAGTCATCATCGTTAACATCATCAAAATAGTAGATATTACGCATTTATATGAACCGTTGTTTGCTGTTTCAATTTACATATTAGTTAAGTTTATATAACTATCATATGGTAAATAATATGCACAGCCCACTTTTCATAAGAAAAATCGAACAGCCTGAAAAGTTGAGACAATTAACACAAAAAAATGCTAGGGAGTAGCACAAACAGAAGTTACAAGTAATTAATTATTATGTGCATTTTGACTTTCATCGCAAGCATAACCACCAATCATGCTAGAACATCATAAAAATCAATCATGCCAAAACAGCCGCACAACACAACAGTCAATATATCATGTATTTATATATTATTATTAAAATAAAACTTTGATCCAATCCAACATCTTTCATTTCAATGCTTACATTATTAAATTGTCTTATTGTCTTTTACCACTACTCTACATTTGTTTTCTTTTGGTGTTTTCCTATACTCCATTCTTACACGCATTACTCATTACATTATTACTGTTTCATTTCTATTCTATTTTTATTTTATTGCCAAAATAATGCCACACACGACGGCGAACAATTCTTTTTATCAGTTCACATCTCTCACCACCGCACGGTCATCATACCACATCACCACCGACATACACACTCACACACTGCATAAATAAACAATCTACTTACAATTGTTAGTTACTTTTACCTGATTACTTTGCACAATTGTCATTTTTTATGATGATAGCAAAACGCAACAAGTTTACAGTCACGCATTAACCGTTCTGTTAATATAACAGCCTACCTACCTATAAGTTACCACTTACCTGTGTCTAGGCACTATTGCTCGATATTAAATATTTGAGTGAGGTTAATGAGTTTTCATCAATTTTCTACTGACTATTATTGCCGCAATAAAAATCAAAGCAAGCAAACAACCATCACACAGCCGTAAGGAGAAGAGGACGCAAACAGAACATCGCACAGCAAGTACTAAAAAATTAGATTGGATAATATGCGCGTATCAATTTTCATATCATATTGCTCCAACACTTGTATTTAATGCCTCTGCTCTAACTGTATTTGAGCATTTATCAGGAAAGCAAGCTCTATATAGCAAGAGAAGAGTTTAGCAAAATAAAGCAAAGCTTGTTTTTTTTTGTGTTTTGCACGACATTCGACATCATCTCGTATTGCTGTCTCATATCATATCGTCGGTCAGTTAATGTTAGAAAGAATGGAAAGATAGAGAAAATAAGGACCTCCATGAATTCATGACTGTCCAACGGACTACACCGTAAATAAAAATTTGATTGCAATATAACATCATCGCATACTATACCAAGTTACAATATCATCCCTATCTCCACACCAGGGTTTGCTGGTATATATGGAATGGTGTGTGTGGTTGCAAGTTTTTGGTACTGAGTGATGATGATTGTCATGATCATCATATTTTTAATGCTCTCTTTTTTTCTCTTTCGTCAATCTCTTACTTAACTTTGCTCACTCCCCATCGCCTCTACTACAACAACAGCAACTACCACACCAGCAGTGCTCCCTCACTCATCGACGGTAAGTAATAAACGAGACATTTAATTGGCCACCACTTTTTATATGTATATGGCAATCATCGTCATTATCAGCATTAAATTTACTTTTTCATGATGATCATCGTGATCATCACCACACATCACATCATACGACGACGACAACAACGACGGCATGAACTGGTTTCCTCGACTCCACTCGCACTCTACATCCCATTCATTTTTTTTATTTGATAGCCAATATCCACAAGAGCAACAATGACGACGCCGATGAGGCAGATGATGATGCATACAAGCTCACAACAAGCAGGAGGGTCTCTTTTTTGCTCTCCGCTGCACTCTGTAAATTAATAAAGTTATTTGTACACCTATTAAAACTCATTGTTTTTCTTTTGCTAATCGCTAAGCATTTACTACCGATTGTTTCAAAAGTCAATCTCTTTATTCATCTCACTTGAGATTTTGAGATGTACGTACCTACCTACCTTTGATTCCGCGAACAGGTAGGCATGTATGTGTACCTTCTACCTGTGCAACAATAATTTCATCCCTCAACCCTCTCTACCTGTCCGCCTATAAATACCATAAAGTCTGTGGCGTCGTCATTATTACGTCGTAAGTAATAGATTCTAAGCGAACTTTAGAAAACAATCATTCTTTTTTATTTTGCTCTGTTTTGCATTTATTATTCATTTTCATAGCGCCGCCATATCTTTCACCTTTTCATTTATGTTTGTTGTATAAACGTCTAAAAAGTAAACAATGCACACATTTATTGATAAAAGCTTTGTGGTAGTAATAAGTAGGCATGCTTTTTGTAATAATATAATTTTTATTTTTATAGGTGACACAAATAATGAATTAAAATACAGGTGGAACTTTCAAAAAACAGTGCTATAATGTCGTCTTATTTACAACTACTTGGTTGAAAATATTTTGTGAGCGCGCGCTCGTATCTTGGGGTTGTTACTGTTAATCAAAAGCGGACGCTCTGATGTCTGCATAATAAATAACATCAATTGATAATAAAGAGACACACTTTAAGCTGATCACTTCACATCACATATTTTTCATATCTCACACAACAATGTGTGCATTTTATGGTCAAAATAAAATAAAGCTGAAGCTGTTTTTTTTCAGTAATGATGCTGTTGATATTATTTGATTTCTTGCTTTTTCCGTCCACTACTGCTGTGCGTCATAATACTTACATCTGTACGACGCGTAGTGTATTATTTCATTTTCTCCTTCTCAAAAAAAAGACCTCATTCCTCTTCTTGTTTGTCTTCGTTTCTTGTACACAGATCATTTCGTTTTTTATTTCATGTTGTTGCTTGAACGCTTTTGCTCTTGTCGTTCTATGCATCATCATCGTCATCATCATCATCATTTAACTTTTGTAATACTTTTCAATCAATAAGGGCGTTGGCTGAACAAAGAAAAAAATAAAAATCCTTCCATCGACACTCATCCGCCTTTTTTCCCTCCTTATGAATCCTGCTGCTTATAAGAAAGCTGTATTATTGTCTTGTTAAACTTATTATGTATTTTTATTACGACGATTAGATTGTTTACCTCTTTTCCTTTTTCATCTTAAATTCTGCCAATTTTCTACAACTGCTGGCTTACTTATATTTTACCTGTTATGTATGTTGTAGAATTAGTTAACAATATTGATCTAGTTGAGAATGAGTATATGAAAATGAAAAATAAGAAGAAAAAAAGACAAAAAAAACTTTGGTACAAAAGGGTTTTTGACAGGCAACAAGAACAAGAGAGAGAAAATGATAATACGCAATAAAAATAAAGTCTTGTCGGCTTAAAACCGACTTGGTTAATACCTTGTTGTCCTTCTGCTTTTTAAATACCCACCTTGTTCGGAAAATAAAGGATTGGATAATGAACAAGATGAGGAGGAGGATACATATATTCATTATCGCGTATATGTTATTCATATATAGATATGAATTTACGCCCGCTTGTGTAGCAAAGAGGCACGTTAAAGCAGAGCTTTATTATTAAAAAAATAGATCGAATACAAAACAGTTTTGTAAATGGTGAACGACATGCAATTGGCAAGGCTGGTTGAGGTGATTGGTGATGGTGATGATGAAGATGACAATGCAGCATTTTGCAGTGCACCTCGTCATCATCATTATCCGTCCGTCAGTATTGCATGCGAAAATGAACAAGGCGAGTGACTATAGCGTGTTTCATTTGAATAGAATCAGTTCGTAAAGTGGAGTATTTAGTGCAAAATGAAAAGTCTTAATAATAATAACAAAAGCATCACTTATATCAACACTGGCTCTTCTTCGACTGGGCTGTCCATTGTCAACGTTTTTGTATTGTGTTATATTCATGCTGATGAGGAAAAAGAGTTTAAAAACGATAATGTTGTCTACTACAAGCGTTTAAAAAACTACAAAATGGGAACCACTACTGCAGTTTTACAGACGAGTATTGTTGTCTACTTGAACAGTTCATGACACGGAAGAGACGATATAACGTTTTGGGAGAGTTCATGCATGCCGATGTCGAGCAGAGATGCTACAGCTGAATATATGAACATTTCTCCTCATTACGTTGTCATTAATAAAATATATTATTATATTAATATTTTCACAATATTTCATTTTTTTCTCTACACGATAAAATAAATAAAAGTTTCTGCCATTCAGTTTTCGCTCATGATTCCTCGTTTCAACTCGTGTAGCTCACGGTCTTCATCGCCGTGTCCATCTCTTCTTTTTCTTTATTTTTGGTGTGACTTTTTTTCTTTGGCAATGATTTTTCTTCTCATAAAAATGAGCTCTCTGAGAGAGAGCAGTCTCGGTAGTAAACTATATTCCATGCTGTTGCATGAAGCATAAATACAATCAGCCAAAAGCTGCAGAGCAGCGAGTGGCGGATTTACAGGCATCTGCTCTTTCTTTGTACGCTCATCATCACCAAAAATATTTTTATAGACACATTATATTTATTAATAATATATCGCTTGGTGGTGATGATGATAGAAGTGATGGTACGGCTGCCGTGTGCACTTTTGTTCATGACGATGACGCCGATGACGGCGAAGGAAGGCAGAGTTGAATGAAGCATACAAAAAGGAGAGAAAAACTCATAAAAATTGTGTTCTCGCGATCTGCGCTGCGCGTGTGTAGCGGTCAGTTATACAGAAGCGGAGAATGATCGGGATTGCTTATAGGTGTTGTTGTTTTCGTTGATTCGTATGCATGCACATGTACCTAACGTCCATGCACTGTGTGTGTACGTATCAGTTTCCCTCGGACAAAAAAAGGACATTGCCATAATATAATACACTCACACAGCGATTGTTGGTGCAACTCAAAGAAAGAAAAAGACGCTTAAAAAATTCTCGAGAGGCAATCATGATTTCCACATTAACCAATCTATCGTTAATCAGTAATCATCATCATGATGATGCTCGTAGTTCATTGCCGTTAACATTCTTCTTCTTAATATTGTATTACATATCGTTTTCTTTGCTACTTTTTCCATTTTTGTAAAGCTATACATACACAGACAAGCTAACGAAACTGGCAAGCTGAGGGGATAGATCGTGTGTGCAGTTCACGGCAGAAATGGGTGTGATCCCAGAAGAATGAGCCATGGCATGAAAAGAGGAAAAAGAGTCATGTTACCTGAAAAAGAATTAAAGCATTACACACACAAGTGAACTATGAACTCTTTCTCCTCTCTCTCTGATTAATATGAAGGAAGCAAAAGGACATTCTACTTGACTTTTAGGTAGTAATGGTAGCGAGAGAGAGGGAGAGACAGAGTTTGAAAGAGAAAGATAAAGAAGACGTAGTAAATAGTAATCTAAGATGAACAAAAAATGTAGCGTTATACATTTTTCGTTTTCCTAGTATTCATCTAACCAATCCACTACATCCATTTGTTATTATTACTTATTGATGAATCAGAATATTATGTGTCCATGTTTTTCTCTCTCTTGTTTTGTACCTGTGAAGCCGAGATCATATGTGTGCATGTGAAGGGAGAGAGAAATAGAAAGAGATGAAAAAGCAGTTCAGCTCAGAGAGCAGAGCACGGAGGTAGTCCGGTCTGCCTGCCTAATATATAATATCGTTTGTAAGACTACTAATGCAGAGCACATCCTTTTGGCAATAAAATTTACAGCCCATGTAAAAAAGCGTAGATAACAAATCAAGAAATGTTTAATGTTTTTAGCAGACGTTCACCACCACCACCAGCTTGGTAGGCACTCTACAACTCTCCTCACCGGGTAGACGGGTAAATGCATGTGAGCAAACATTGTATATAGAAAACTCTGTGTGCTGTTTTTATACTTTTGATCTTGTGTCTTTTCTTCTCTCTTGGTATACCGTTTGCTATACAGTCTGTAAACAATTTATAAGTAAATCTAGTAATTAGGGATTTGGACTAGATTTTGGAGACTCAGATGCCTTATAAAAAATAAGTATTTTTGGTGTTCATTAACCATATACTACTTG
>JAHZNB010005858.1:0-38089 GCA_027744295.1 Callyntrura guangdongensis
ATTTACTCAATCCGTTAATTTTTGTTATTATTGTTTTCTTTGAAATAAAAAACAAACATGTTACACTAATTAATACTTGTAAAGACTCATTATAATGATATCACAATAATATAAACTATAATCATTGTGTGGTAATTCACCTCTCTCAAGAATAAACTTTGTATGTTATGTTATGTTCGCTAAGAATATATACAAATATTTATATACACTTTAAGATATTCCCTGTAAAACAAGTCTAACCACATCGTATCACAGTTGTAATAATATATTTTAATGATGTACACGACATAACAGTAACTGTTATTCGTATTCACGAATATTATCACGTTTAAATAGCAGGCATAATAGTTAATTCTATATTCAATATCATTTTAAACTTTAGGATAATATTAATCCCTGTTGAATAATAAATCATTCACTCAAATGTAGCTATCTAAAGCTGAAAGCACACAATAAGTAGTAATACATTACTGTTACTGTTATTGGTAGGTAATTAATATTGTATTTAAGAAAATATTTAAGTATAATATTACGGTACATAATAATTTGAAAATAATATCGAGAAGAACCGAAAAGAAAAAGAAGTCTTATAAAGAAAACGACCGAAGCAAAAAATAACTAAATATTATAACTACAAATAGCATAAACATTTTATGTATTGTACAATGTAGAGAAAAGAGAAATACTATCAAAATGAAAATAAAACTCGTTTTATTAACTAATCAAAAAACAATTTCAATGTTCTATTAATTATTTCGTGAAATAATAGTCAATAGTTGTGTAACACAGCAGTTAAATAGATATGGGGCAAACCAAACAAAACTGATATGTTATTGACTGATGCTATCGTTTTTCTCCAGCCTGGCTGAATGTAATTGACAACAGTATAATCCTATGGATGAAATTATTTTACTCATTCTTTACATACTTAAAGATACATGCGTTCTTGATGTGACGCTACAATTGGACAGAGATGTTAACAATATATCTACAATATGTGCAACAAATTCAAAAATCTGTTTTAGTAAATAGGATGCATTAGTGCATTTAATCTTCAGACTTTTGGTAGATGGATAAGCGAAAGGGTTTAAGCCCTATGAATCAGAGTAGGTATTTTATACAGAATAAATTGGATAAAATTTTATATGCAAAAATATACAGAAAATCGACAAAATACGAACTAATGAACCTATGCAAAAATTTACTTATGTTATTATCCTTTGCTCAGCTCGTGTCGTTGAAGGGTCCCCAACTTGTAGCCTTTAATCAAGTTTCCTTTTGGAAACAGGTAGTTTGCGTTTTGAAAGACTACAAGTGCTATAACAAAACATTCACGTGCTTGCTTTCTAACCGTAGTTGATGGTTCTTCTGTTCAAATAAATATCGTTATTCTATCTATGTGTGATGTGTGGTCCCAAAAATGTATTAAAAAGGGTTTTCGGTTAATTGACGTAAGGGATTTCACATTTGTCATAAAATATTCAGAGAAACTACTCAATGTTCCATTTATTCATACAAGTCCCACCAAGATACTCGAAACCGTTTTAAATATGCAAAATCATAAATATGCCCACTCTGCCAATGATNTCATAAAATATTCAGAGAAACTACTCAATGTTCCATTTATTCATATAAGTCCCACCAAGATACTCGAAACCGTTTTAAATATGCAAAATCATAAATATGCCCACTCTGCCAATGATTTTTTTTTATCTGTTAGACAACATAAGTACGAAATGAGAACTTGATTATTTTCAGTTTTGATGCAGACCCTGAAACAGAGATAATTGGGAAACTTGTGAAACATTGGTTTTGTGTATGTTAACTTTGAAATAGCCACTGCGACTGATGATCATCATTTGAGATGTGCATGGAATGAACATATAAACGATAATATCGGATTACTTAAAACAACCTATTTGACGAGCTCTTGTTTACGCTAATATAAGCTGAAAGGCTCATTTTGTTTAGCCATTCATGCGTATTATTGGGATCATCATAGGATCGTAAAACATCATGTAGTCACAATATTTCCTATGAAAATGAAAACTTGTACCCGTAAGGAAGAAAACATAAGCACAGTACAACAGTACAAAGTTGGTATAGGGCTTATTTTGCTAGCTAGCTAGAATAATAATAATATATGTACGCACCACCGCCACCGTAACAAATTGACAATATAAAATTACAAGAAAAACAAAATGTTTATTCGTAAATAATAAGTAAAGTGTACATGCCCATTTTTCGGACGGTTGGCTGACGGCTCAATCTTAATGCATATTTACTACGGATAGACAATGCAATTGCATGTACGGGTCTAAGTTTAAGGAAGAATGCTCATTTCTCCATTACTGCTTGTTGATCTCTATGTACAATTTGATAGAAATTGCTTTTGACAATGACATGCGTGTTTCGTCGAGTTGGTTTAAAATATTTATTAACAGTAGCGTTTTAGTATACATTTAATAGTGATAACATGACGTGATGAAGTGTTCTTCCAAAAGGGTCAACAGGAATTTTCTAGCTTGCGTATATCATATTACATTATTCGTTGCCCTTTTCAGCTTTTTTCGAGGAGAATATGTCCACTCCAGCAGGGCTTCCCTTAGAAAAATACTTTTATCATTATCATCATGGTCATTATTACAGTTGAACAACCATTTACATTTTTAATGTGTGGTTGAACGTGTGGTATTTGGATAGAGGCATCAAGCAAAGTGGTGGTGGATGGACGGGGATGTGACGGGGTTAAGCAAATGTTTGGTTAGTGAAATTCGTCCTGGGTGAATCCTTTTGTTTTGCTCATCAGATCCATTTGCTCATTTTTTCCGCTTGTACAAGTTTGTATCATTTCAGCAGATTATGGGGATAATTTTTGTTAATGCATTACTTGTTAGTAGTGTACAGCAAAATATCTATTTCATGTTTGTTGGAAAGGGATGTTGTTGGTTTTGAACTGGACGCACGTTACAAGTCTTTTTAAAAGTGCCCGAAAAAACAAAAGAAGGGCTCGTGAACTGCATTGCATTTGTTAGTTCAACAATGAAGCCAACATATCATTCAATCCTAAGTAGAGGGAATTAGGTAAGTAATGCGTTGCACTTTTTGACAGAGAAAAGTAACATTCTGTATTTCACCCCCAACTGATTTCCAAGAGATATGGAGATGGAGATCGACTTAATGATGATGTATGTTTGTTTTCAAGCATTTGGACAGTACATATTTCTTGAATGCTAAATGCAATAAGCATTGTTATTACTTGATTGAAAGTGATCCTAATTTGATGAAAATGGAAAATATATGGTCAGGTTTTGTAGGAATATGATTATGGAAACATTTGATACTTTTCTCTCATCGTCTTAGAATCACCCTCCATTAATGTGATACTTTTTTGCACAAAAGGAAATACATTTTTATTGTCATGTTGGTATCTGTCGTATCCTTATTCATAATACATTATGCAATTTGGATCAACCAGGATTTAAAATTGAGTTGGGATCCAACGGGAGCAGATGTAGATAATGAAAGGACAAGTTCAGTTCATGATGAAGGTTTTCTACGATTGCATTGGTATAATTCAGATGTCATTGTCGTTATCTTTTGAGTGCATTGGTATACCTATGTTATTGTTAAAATATCACGTTTCTGAAATAACATTCAAGCAACCAGTTAAAAACTTTCTACATGAGCTTATTAAAAATATTTTTTTGTTCCTTTGTATACCTCTAAGTTGTGGCTCTAGCATATCCAATTTTATGAAGTTTCATTCGTTGCCCTTTCATTCGACATGCAGGCCCAGGACAAAGTCATTGATGGTCAAACCGTTTCAGGTAATTCCATACAGAACCACCCTTCATTCTCTCGCAGTCCAATAAGCTTCCTGGACAGGGAGGAGTTTGCCCTTGCCTAGCAGAGGTTCCTTTAGTTTTTTTCTCATTTTACTTACCTTAATAAGGTAACCTTATAGAGTTATGTACGTATATTAAATGTACATTATGATGCTGGAGCATTCCTACGTTTCCGCACTGGTATTTAGAAAGTAACACTGAGATTAAGAAGTTGTATTATTTAAATAGTTGTCGTCGACATCGCAGTTCACTAAAATACTCCTCCTTGGTAAATATAAAAATCAGTTCTAATACGTGCAATCATTAGCACGGTCATCATCCCTCACAAATTTAAGGACTTTGCATAAACGTAGTGCAACTTTTTATAAATTCCAAAAAAGATTTCATTATTATTAAACAAATAATAAACTATACACAATGATCATGGAAAGCGAAAATCAAACAAAACCTCGTGTCTTTGCCGACTTCAGCATCGACGCAATATTAAAGACAAATACAACGACGGTTAACGAAACGAGAAAATCTGTGCCATGGGGCAACGTGCAACATTCGGCGTTCCCATTATTGGAAATAATTTCGGAGAAAGCGAATATAACAGAAAATTGCAACGATCATTACAACTACTGCAAATCTGTCAGCAATGGCGTTTGTGAAGAGATTAGTACGCCAACGCATAGCCGGGAGGACGTTGAGAAATTGACTTTTACCGTGAGTGACGATGAGCGTGAAGACACAGATATTCAGCAAGTATCTAAAAAATCTAACGATCAAAGAGACTCATCTGCTGAACGTACTTATGCGTGGTTAACGTGCACAAGATTCAAACCTCCCAAGTTACCCCGTATGTAAAAATTTAAATCAAAGGTATTTGTGCATCTCATTTATATTTCAACAATGATTTGTGGTTTAACGACGAAAAATTATCACAGGTCCAAGGAAAAAGAATACATCTCGACGACATGGGCGTGGACCACGAATCCCGTTTTCAACGCATCAACTTGCCGTTTTAGAAAATACCTTTGTGAACTCCCAGTATTTAAGCAGTGATGCCATATGTCGACTTGCAGAAACTTTAAACTTGACCGAAACCCGGGTACAACGCAAAGCTGTCTCACTCAAAGAACATGTTTTCAAAAATGTTACTTAATTAATAACTTTTATTAACGAGCTTTCTTGGGATTTTAGGTGAAAATTTGGTTTCAAAACAGAAGAGCTCGGTTCAGACGGGAGAAGGACTCGTCATCGTATATTGTTGACCCACGAGCCCCTTCAATGCAAAATCCTCCTGTTGAGGTAGAGTATGATCACTGTAGTTATCATAATCAGTTAACCTGTTCAACGGACAGTTCTACCAGTAAACAACATAAAGAATCATTCCGACATTTAATCAATGATCTCAACCTAATGGCAGCTAACGCTGCAACAGTCAACATCAACAGTAAAGCAATATTTTATAATTTAGATCAGTGTAAAATAGCAAAAAGGAGTACATGATCAAATACTGATTTTATGAATATAGTCTTGCGTGACTAGTGACCAAACTATACTTGTAATCACATGGTATTGGGCTTTACCTATAATACAAAGCAACATACAATTTTATTATTTTTCAAGCTTTGCCTGTAAATATAATTATTACTGTGTTGTCGATTTGTTTGTAAAATGGAATAATACGTGCAACCAAAATTGGTTTACAATATAGAAATTAAATTGTATACAATAGTATAGATAGAGATTAGATTAGAGATTAAATTGTTTGTTGTAAAAATGGTATATAAATACATTCAGGTCCGTAGGTTCATTAATTTGTGAAGATTTTTAAAGCATGCATACTGACTGTGTAAATACCTAGTAGAGAGCTGCATAGTCAATAGTTGATAGTGTAGCATAATAATATTCTTGTCGTACAATAAAAGTATCCAACTTCCCAGAGATTTGGTTACGTGCGTGGGCGGAGTAGATTTTGATTGCATATGCATGCATGTTGCATGGGGGTGGACTGATAGGAAGTGAAAATGTCAAAATCATGACGATGATGACGATGACTATGACCATAAATGTAAAAGTGTAATTGAATCCCAAGTTTAGATGAAGCCGACATCATCCCAAAATACAATCGTCACATTATGTTTTACCATGGGTTACAGCTCCTGCCTAAAAAGCAAGTAAAAACACTCTCTTTTCAAGGACTGTTCAATGCCCTAAAGATTTTAATATACATTCCCATTTGGTCAAAACGTTTGTAAAGGGCAGGCTTAATAAAGTAACGGATGGGAATAAAATCGATTGGGCCACTGCTGAAGCAATGGCATTAGGATCACTGCTGTATCAGGGATTTAATGTAAGACTGAGTGGGGAAGATGTGGGGAGGGGAACATTTTCTCAGCGTCATGCTATGCTGGTTGATCAAGTTTCTGGGGAAATACATATTCCTCTAAATTCTCTTGTATCCCTTGCGGAAGAAAGGGAACTTCTCGATAGACCAGTGGGTAAACTGGAAATTGCCAATAGTACCTTGTCAGAAGAGGCAGTGTTGGCGTTTGAGTACGGTTTCAGTTTGGAACATCCAGATAATATGGTCATATGGGAATCACAGTTTGGAGACTTTTTCAATGGTGCTCAGATTCCAATTGACACGATGATTGCCTCTGGTGAAAGTAATAATTTAAAAAATGACAATTGTGTGTATGCGATGGCGTTTACAAACAATTTTATTATTATCAGCTATCCTAAAGCCATATATTTCGTTTTCAGCAAAATGGATGCTTCATAGCGGAATAGTGTTACTGTTGCCGCATGGGATGGATGGTGTAGGGCCAGGTAATCGGATTTAAATAAATCTGATATAAAATTTATATTTATAAATCAAATCCGTATTCAATAAATGTTGGATTTAAACAACCATTGAAAATTCAAATCCAATCATCATTTGGAACGCATTCAAGTGTGAATACCAAAGTTAATCGCGATTTAATTGCGATTAGATTACGATTTATAAATCCTGATCCAAATCCATATTTGTGAATTTTCTAGAACATTCATCTTGTAGATTGGAACGTTTTCTACAGCTTACCGATTCCAATGAAGATGAAATTTTAGATGGAGACTACAATAACATGCAAGTTGTCAACTGCACGACCCCCGCTCAATATTTTCACATCCTCAGGAATCAGGTAGAGTGCTGGATGAATCGTAATGGCACGATATTACAAACATCGTTTGCTGGCCTTTCAAGAATTTTACTTTATTTCCGTAGATGGTACGTAATATCAGGAAACCGTTAGTTGTCGTTGCACCAAAGATTTTACTGAGACTCTCTGCGGCTGTATCCAGTTTATCCGATATGTCACCAGGAACAACTTTTCAACCTGTGTTGGACGATGAAAGAGCAAAAACCAATCCAAAAGATGTGAAGAAACTCATTTTCGTTTCAGGAAAACACTTTTACGCTCTCGACGAAAAACGAGTAGAGCTGAAAAGAAATGATGTTGCTATAATCCGATTGGAATCCTTGTGCCCCTTTCCAGTTCGAGAACTACAACAAATAGTAAAAAATTACAGCAACGCCACAGAACTGGTGTGGAGTCAGGAGGAACACAGAAACAATGGAGCATGGACTTTTATTCAACCAAGATTTGAAAACTTTCTGGGGCGTAAAGTAAGTAAACATTGACAAATCAACCAAAGTATTTTTTATTGACAGTGCGTTGCGTTTCCACTCAAAATTACAATGAGAATTTATTGCAGGATTGCAGAAAAAGTGTACATATAATATATTGTACTACATATAACGGGGATAATAATGTTAATAATATCATTATTATTATTTCTAAATTTGAGAAAAAAATCTTGTTTCTGTAGATCAAGTACAAAGGTCGGGGTACGTCTGCCGCCCCTGCAGCGGGAATCGGCCGCGTCCATCGCGCGGAAATTGAACATATAATGAATAGCACATTCAACGTTTAATAACGATCTAAATGATATTATACTACCGCAAATGTATACATAAAAATTATTATACTTTTAAAAATTCTAAAAAATAAAACTTACAACTAGCTATCTTCATATATAAGTACTTTTAACTTCTGTTGAATAATCAGTGCTTCTGTGCTTTATTTTTCTAACTATGACCAGTGTGGATACTTTTGATACAGTTATAGTATGACTCAAAGTCAAAACAAAATTGTTCTAACTGTAATACAAGTTTGTAGTAATTGTGAGATCCTATTTATGTATACAGTACAGATTACAGATATTTTTTATATTTAAGCTTATCATAAAATGGTAAGTTAATACTTTTTAAAATACACGAAACAATCAGATAAGGGTAATGGTTAACAAAAAGTGAACAACTTGATAATCTATGCCATGTCTTGGCGGAGAATAATGACCAAAAAGATAAAGATCAACACGTACAAGGTAACTCGCTATACGAAACTTAACTAAAAAAATGTGTCATAATATATTCATATTCTAATTTTTTATAAGAAGTTATATTCTAGTCACGATAAAAAGTTCAAAAGCTTACGTTTACGTTTAGATCCAACGAGAGATTCTTACAATGACGTAAATTGATAAGAGTAATGATTGAAGTGAGAAATATTTAAACAACAGTATCATTATTATTATTTGCTTACATTCCGGTTAACATTAATCCATTCGTCGACGAGATTCTGTTTTTCTTTTCTCTCTCCACTCTTCGAGCTCGCGTTTATGAAATGCCTGTAGTTTGAAAATAGAGTTAATCATGACAATTACTTATCATAATAATATTTAGGAATGGTTTCGTACAAATGTACTACTCACCCGTAAGTGCGAAATGAAATTAGAGCTGGTTAATCCACTTCCACGTATGACTTTTTCGCCCGGGCAGAGTTTACACTGAGCAGCAACCCTTTTCTCATCTGCTGAAATTAGTTGAAAATGGATTCCATCGATGATGCTCGGATAACGTGCCGTTACTTGCGGATTAAGACGAGACTGTTGTTGTGAATTATTTACAGATGTTCGAGCGTATGGCGATGTGCCTGACTGATAATAGTACATTCCTTCCTCACCTCCGTCCTCTCCGTACGCATTTATCATATCAGAATCTACCGCAATAAATTGAATGAGTGCAGTAGGAGGAATTTTATTTTATTTTAATTTTGAAAGAATAAATCATATTACCGTCCATGTCCATTTCCCCGCCATCCTCTCCTTCGTAATCCAAAAGTTCGTACACTTCATTCCCGTGGCTATCATACCCGACAGTTGGGGTCGCCGCGTTAATGGAAGCAACGGCAAGAATTTTTATTCCATTGTTGGCTTCAACCAATTCTGAATCCACTTCTTCAACTTTTTGAAGATGTGAAGGGCTGGTACTATTATTATTCGCATTGCTAACGTGCGAAGAGGTTGAGGGACGTCTGGAATTGGTACCGTTGTTGACTCCAGCAGTAGACTCTTGTTTCATTCCAGGTGGGGAGATTCGTGACTTCTTTGCAGGAGTATTGTTATCAAAATGGTTATTTAGATGCTGTTGTGAATTTGTTCCAGCAGTAGCACTCAATGTACGACTAGCAGCATTTCCTGTCCTATCACTAGCAACAGCAGTGGTAATCTTGTACTGTTGAGGTGGTAAAGAGCTTCGTCCGTTTTTCACAATCTGTTGCGCTGCAGACCTTACTCCACCTTCCGAAAAACGGCGCTTGGCAGAGGAGCTACTCTCTTGGTTTCCTCCTACTCCAGTACGCTGACCCATAAGACCATCGATTTGAAGCTGTTCTCCAGTTTCCAAGAACTTATTGAGATCCTCCTTGCGAACATTCACTTGACCTCGGTACATAAAATGTAAAATGTTTTCCAGATCTGTGTATCGAACATTCGCTAAGAGAATGGTAATGGGCCCTTTTTCGGCACAATTTACCTACACATAAACAAATAATTACGTACGACATATAACTTTATGAATATCATAAATTCATTTGTGCAAATTTCCTACCTTGAACAAATTTTTGAAGTAGGGACTACAAACTGAGAGAACAAGTCGATGGGCTTGCAAAAAATTTCCTTCACAGGCAAGGGTAACGTCTGCAAAACTAATGTCGTCTTCATCTAGTAACTCGGAAAACTTGTTTGCAAAATGATGTTGATGAGAGTTCCATTTCAATAGATACAATTCTGCCTCCTCCCCACCATTTGAAGGGGGGTCAAAATTTGGATCTCCATGATCTTCCATTTTCATTCGTCCAGACAGAAGAATCTCGTCAGCAATTCAAAACTTTCCGTTACTAATTGCTTTTCCGTCTGTAACGTCCAAAACTGCACAACTTTAGATTATATTCCCAATAGCAATCAAGATGGCCACCTCTGGACTGATTTAAACTTTTATATATTCATACATAATATAGCATAACTAGCAACAACAACAACAACCATACAAACTTACCCACAACAGCAGCAACTACTCCTGTCCTCCTTCTCTCTTTCTGTATATATCCTTTCCCAGAATAACGACTCGACTACCACACGACCAGTTCTACTACGACGATTCTCTAGAGTGATTGATTAAAATCCCCCGTTCGTTTGTTTGCCCTCTCCTATTTTCCTCCTCCACCTCAAAAGCAGCAGCAGCAGCGTAGCTGTCTCCACACAACCCAGCTTTCTTTCCTCGCTCTCGCTATTCAACAAGCCAACCAGAAAAATAGGGTTTTATTTAAAACCCACCTACGGAAACTCCACAATAATGCCAGCCTCGTCAAGTAAGCATGAATATGACTACTTATTCACGACCGAGCCGAGTACTCTTTTAGTCAGTTAGGACTAACCAACCACGAACCATACTCAGGGTACACAACAACAGAGCACCACCAGTCTTCCTTTATCACGTCACGATAATACCACTACTCACTGCTACGAGCTTTTCCTCCTCCGTCTCTCCGACTGAGATTTCCTCCATTCATGTTACGTTTAAACTAAACCAATCGGCAGTTGAATCGGCGGATTGTTCGGAGGATTCCAAAAAAACTTTCACAAAATTCTCCCTTGCTTGCTGCTTGCTTGCTGCTCTGCTGTTGCTCAGCTTGCTCTCTACTCTACAAAAGCAAACCACCACTGTAACATGTAGGCACTTTTGCTGTTGTTGTGTACAAAGCTGGGAAAATGTACGTACGTAGTGATGTGATGATTGCTATTGGGATATAATATTAATATTACAGTCTATATAAAATCATATTATGCATGTATTGAATGGGAAATGGGAAATAAATTGGAACTACGTACGTATAAAATACATATGCATTCTCAAAACATTACCAAAACCAAAACTTACTACCATGTGGACTCCGTGCAGTGCATTGTGCATTCGTACCGTTCCATAAACAGCACACCAATATGCTTTCGGGTACGGTTTGTATAAGCATGGATCATATTAGGGGGCTGTTGTCTGTGTGAGAAATTCACACTGTGAGTGTGAATAACGAATGAGAAGAGCCAGTACCACTGACGGATGAAGGACTGAATACGACGTATATGAAAAGTATGTTCAGTCCGGGAGGGAGACATGCGCTCCAGTGGTCGATTACTGCAAAAAGCATGAAGCTACCAATAATGTTGTTGGTGCAATTGGATTTATTTATTATCACTGGGGCATCTATATTCAGTAGTAGCAAGCGTGATTAAATTTTATGCCCGTATTATACATACGATGAAGTATTTTGGCCAAGATGCAATTGTAGAATATACATGTAGGTACTTCGTTTACCGAAAAAAACTCAGAGTCTTATCTTGGAATGGTTGTACTGACAATGCTTTGGCTTGTTCCAGGATAGTACCTAAGTACTTAAGTAATAACAGTAAGTGTACCAGTAGTACGTACGTACTATATGCTTTTTTACACTGTTATTTGCTTGGATGATGATGTGCCTCCAGGTGAAAAGAAGCGTGAGTGTCGGGAATAGAAAAATATTTACAAAATATTCCAGTAGGAAGGAAATAGAAGCTCTCAGACGAGATAACAATAACATTTTTTGAATGGTTAATTTTTAAAAGAAGCACGTGTCGTCGTGGGATAAGGGTATCTTTTTAAGGGATACGACTACGTTAGAGTTTCCGGGAAGTATAGTAAAAAGAAGGGACAACAATGGATGTCGCTCAGCCAGGAAATACTAGTACTTCTGCAGGGGAGAAACAAATTTTTGGAAGTGTCAGCATTGCCCCTAGTACATGTGCAAATGTTCCTCTTTCAGGAAAGTCGGTAAATTGTCTATTTTGTTACAGCCCTGTGTTATCGTATAATGGGGAGCAGACAAAAATTGACAGAAGACTGACGATAAGAACTGCTGAAAGAATGTTTCTGTACGTATGTCAACACTTGGAAATTGACAAGGTTTTGGAATTTCATGAAACAAGAAAAAGCAGGAAAGAAGGTGTACTTAGGTTGCTTCCAGGAAATCTCCCATTGTGTACTGAATGCAGACTGTTGTATTATCGGAAAATGTACGACGCATTTGTAGACTACGAACTAGCTATGGCCAAGTTCCATGAAAATATTACATTGTGTCTTACAAAAGCGATTGCCAAGTCGGCGATAAATAATACAGGGTCTGTGACCGTGGAGACTGACGTTATCCAAGAAGGTCAGGATGAAGAAATTTCAAATCATAATGTGCACGAGGTAATGAAGCTGGTGAAACAATTCCGGAAGAAAGTTGTCGACAAGAATCCTTATGGATGTGAGTTTCAAGAAATGTTCCAAAAAATGTATTCTCTTGAACTGAAAGGTCATAATAACCTATACCTTAATTTCTTATGTTGTAGACTCTAGAAATGAATCGTTTAATGCAGAGACTTTGGTTACGACCAATGATTCACAAAATGTGATAAGCACCTCCGAAGTCAGTTCTCTTATGAATCCTCCAGGCAGCAGGGAAAAGCAACCTGAGACATCTGAATGCTTGCGACTGGACGTGAAAACAAAAAAGAAAATTTCAAATAAAGGGTTACCCGTCAAGTACTACGCAGTAAAACAGCCAGCTCCTGGTGTGATTCATATAATTTCAACTGCTGGTCCTCCAGAGACTGATAGATTAGGGTGCCGTGGATTCGTGGAACAGCGACTTCAACTACAAAAAACTATGTGTAAATTTTGCCAAAAGGTGTTGTCCGACTCGCCATCTTTAACCAGACACATGGTTACTGAACACGGGATGGAGAAACCTTTAAAGTGTTCCAACTGTGCGTATCGGTGTTTCGATAGCAACTCTCTTTCCAAACATGCGCAAACACACTTGACTGACAAAGAGAGAGAAAAACCGTATCAGTGTGAAGAATGTGGGAAGAACTTTCGATTAAAATCATCTTTCAAGAATCATATGGATGAGCACGCTGGAAATAGGCAGCTTCATACTTGTGAAATTTGTTTGAAGCAGTTTAATCTGAGTTCATCCCGGCAGTTGTGTATTGACAAGCACAATGGTATCAAACGGCATCAGTGTTCCTTTTCCGGTTGTGGAAAGCGCTTTTTGAGAAAGGAAGTACTAAAAATTCATGAGAGAACACATACCGGAGAAAAACCGTTTAAATGTCATATCTGTAGCAAATGTTTCTCGCAAAGATCTCCTCTTCAAATTCACATTAAGAAAATACACAGCAGTAAAAATGACTTGAATTAATTGACAATATTTGGCATTACAAATAAAAATAAAATGCCAAGGCCAATTTACACCTACAAATTTTTCGGAAAAATATCGATGTAACCAAAATCATTTTGGCTGTACTTTTATTTTCTCATAAATCTTTCATCATTGTATAAACAAATTTTGGAAAGTTTCCTGGTAACATGGCGCAGTGTTTTTAATGATTATTAATAATGACACACCAGCATTAAACAATTACACTTGAATGACCACTTTACCCGTATTTTTTCCGTCTAGAAGGTCAATGAAGGCTTGTGGCATTTTTTCAAAACCGGAATATTTTGTCTCTTCGATTTTAAGTTTGTCTTCCAAAATCCAATCACGCATTCTGTAAAAAGGATTAAACATTTATGATTCCGTACGTTGTCACACTGCGTTGGCGCGTTTAACAAAATTTCTACTTACTGATTTATTCCCTTCATCCATTCATTGGCAAACCTAAATACGACAAAACCTTCCTGTTTGATGTTTTTGTAGATCATGGAGACGTAGTCGACAGGAACTAAAAAAATGAATGGAAAACTACCTGATATTACCGATCGAACTAAATTATGGAGAGAGATATTTACGGAATATTTCTAAATACCATACCTAAAGATGGTTTTCTAGGATCCGCATTGTAAATACTGATTGCCCCACACAGTGCTATTCTCCCAAAAGGATTCATACTTCTCGTCACATGAAAAGCAAACTCGCCTCCCACATTGTCAAAGTAACAGTCTACCCCCTTGACTGCACCTTCCTTTAGTGTTTTTGGCAAATCCTGAGTCTTGTAGTTGAAGGCATGATCAAATCCCAACTTTTTCAGCCACTCCACCTTGTCATCCGTGCCAGCATAGCCGATTACGTTCAACCCCATAATTTTTCCAATTTGTCCCACCAAACTCCCAACCGCTCCAGCTGCTGCTGACACAACTAACGTTTCCCCGGCTTTCGGCTGACAAATTTGTTTCAGTCCAAAGTACGCCGTGTTGCCAGGCATTCCAAGACACCCTAAGGCGTACGAATCTGGCAGTCCTTTCATTGTAGGCATAGGATAATATGTATCTGCCATTTGTTTCTCTTTCGGCAAAACCTTAGCAATTGTCAAGTCTCTCCAGCCAAAGTTTCCAACAACTTGGCTTCCCTCGGGAAATTCTGAACTTTTACTCTGAATCACTCGAGCAACTTGCCCGCCTGGCATTTGCTCACCCAGTGGCAGTCTCTCTGATGCCGGCCGCATGTAGGGATCTACTGTAAGCCATTCCGCCTTGCATAAAATTTCTCCATCCTGCAAAGGAGGTAGAGTTTCCTCCACAATTTTGAAATCGCTCAGCTTTGGAGCACCCTGGAAGCGCTGACTCAAAACAAATTTTCTCGCCTGCATCGTCTTTGCTGTTGCTGTAGTGCTAAAAAAGTGAATTCCTCCTGTCGCAAGTTTTAGCTTTTGTCCTTGGTGGATTGAAAACGATGAAAATGATGATGGTGGTGGGAATGATGAAGCAGAAATAATGTTGGTGGAAGGAGGATGAAATGATGCTGCTGTCGAAGCAATGGGAGTTGCATTCAGTGAACATCGGCTTAATATACTTCTGCACAAGGCCATTTTCCTAGCGATAGATAAACTGAATGGATAGCTGGAGAAGATATTTTGTCACTGGGTACGCTTCAAAAGGTTTCGCAACGCTGAAAGTAATTTAATTATTTAGTGAACCTGTACTGTGGCTACACACTTTACAATAGATGTATAGAAAACCAAAGTACCACTCCACTCGAGAGATTATATATAGACTCTCTCACGGAGCTAGGAGTTTGTGCCTATGTAAAAAACGACAAAAAATACACAAATGTTGAAAGTTTCAATGACTATGGTTTATTTGGCCAATCAAGCAACGTAGCGTGGTTGTTAAAAATGAAGCAAATATTCTCCATCACATGTTCACGGCGATACATACATACATACTCCCTAAACCTATTGGTTTGGTGCTGACATCGATGGTGGTGGTAATCATATTTATGTTCATTTACGTAATAACGATAGCGGCTTGCCAACGTAACACGTTACACACGCATCGCACACAACAGTTCAATGTTCAAGTAGTTAGTAAAGTTAAGTTAGTATACAAACAATAGTGTTTTGTGTTGTAAAATGATAATACAGTGTAAAATGTTTAAGAAATATTTACTAATTACTTTAAGAGGAAATTGTTGAATTTTCGATTGGACATTTTTTGCAAAAAAAAAACGCTTTCCCAACAGATTATGCTAATAGGGATGAAACAGCGTTCCATGTGTGTATACTTCATTATAAACTTACTTCTGTATACTTTTGACGTCTAATATTTTGAGTTTTAATTTCTTAAAAATGGCATAATATTGTTTAGCAAGCATAAAATAACTTTCTTTGTTTTCACACCCGATACACACACATGCATACACTAAATAATTTGTTACAAAAATTATTAACAAAATTTCGCCTTACTTTCTTTCATGTGCTAATTTTGCACTCCACTTTCAACTGTCACATAGGTAGCTATGTACCTAATTCGGCTTCTAACAAATTCCGTAAAAGCTTGCACGCTGCACGAGTACCCAAAATAATGAACGAGAAATCTGTCGCCTGCTGCTGAAGTTGGCTCGTTTGTTATTTTCGCTACACAGAAACCCAGCATCCATCATCTCCTTTTTATCGGAAATCACTCTTGAATGACTTACAGACTGAACATGACAGTTTGGTTGGGAGTGTGGGATATATGTACAACATGATAATGTTTTTTTCTCAATTTCCCTTGTGACACTATTGAATACCTAGATACTATTACATTTTGTATTATCGTTAGCCTCATCCCTATATCTCTCTTTCATTTCCCATTTCATTAAATGTATCAGCATGGAACTCAACTTAACAAATCGTGTATGTATTAATACAGACATGTGAGAAATTTCAAGGTCATTTTCCCTCTCTTATGGGAATCACAACAGCCACAGTTTAGTTAGGCTTACGAAAATGTATGGGTTTTTGCTTGATGTTGCCATATCATCAACAACTAACAACATATTGCATCGTCATTATTACTCTTTGAACATGTATATATGTAGCTTTGACTGAACTACTTGAAGTTGTATGGCTGTTACGTGAAATCATAGGACAAAGGAAAGTCAGCAGTATACAGGATTTGGGAACAAAGTACACTTTCGGGACATATAAAGAAGGACATGATGGAGAGAAATGAACTAGATATTACAATCTGTGCCTTTGCTTTGTAGTTCTACAATAATACTAGTGCAACGTTGTTGTCCGTTATGGTGCCAGGGCTTTCATCATTTACTATCGGGATCATCATCTTGATTAAATTTTGTTGCTGCTGACTACAAAGATAAGGCAATCTTGATGGATTTTAATTAAAAGTTTGTTCATGAAGAGGTAAATAGAAAACGTTAAGTTCATATGCGTAGGTTTGTAGTATGCTGTTAATTTAAAGACAGAAGGGGGTTAACTTTTGTATTTTAGAGCTTACTTGGATTGGATATTAGCATTTATTCAACAATAGCTGATCTCTTGTGCCTTATGTACACATGTACATTTAAAGTGACAAGTTCTATATAAAACTAAATAGCAGCACAGCAAGACAAAAAATTTCTTGTACGGTTTCTTTTTATTATATATATTTATATACATGGCATATTATGATAATTTTGGTATGGTTTTAACACAGCAGCGGCGTAGATACAAGGTACAACATTTTACACCGGGTATTAGAGGTATATTTGGAACTACACTATAGTTTACAATATTACCTATGCATCGTTTTTTATCAGGAATGAAAGAATGATCACAGGTGGGAGACCCTGACATGACAACTGACACACGTACATTACTAATTTTCAGGCAAAATAATATTGATCAAGATTATTACACATCCATCCATACAACTACATACAAGAAATAACTTTTTCGGTTCATTTTTTCCGCTAATTGGATTTTAATGGTTCTATGCTGACAATTGACGGCGTTTTAGGTAGCATGAATTTTTTTATGCATTATTAGCTAGTCAGTTGGTAATTCACCACTCAACCCTCTTCAGCTATTTTAATAGCCTGGCAAACTACTTTTTTACTGCAAATTTTTTAGCCTTTAGTTTTCCATGGGAGTATCCAATTCCTTGAGAAATTTGGAAGATTACGATTAACAGAGTAATTACTACTACATTTTATGCAATTTTAAGCACATATAGGCATGCCGCATGCTTATGTCGATTAGGAATATACGCACTTACCCATTTTATATTAGAATATACGTACATACATGGTTTGGTTTAATATTATGCTCTGTTTTAGTATCACGCAAATCACACGAGAAAGATCACAAAAACACTATGTGACATTACAGTAAGCGCTCTACACGGTAGCAAATAAGCTACCAATACTACCACCACACTGCATTTAGTATATGCTCACGTGCTTCTCTACATTTTTATTTAATAATAATTCGCATTTTGAATTAATACCTATATGAAGACCTAACTGACGCTTTTGTATTGTTATGTTCCTGTATATGAGGGCATTTAAATGATTATCAATATCTCACTCATCCAAAATCCAAAGCCGAGATGCATATTATAGCTGGGTACTATTTATATTCTCTTTCATTTCAACTTTCCCCAGGCCAGGTCAACATTCTCGTCAGCATGATCGTCCTTTTCATCCTGGATATATAACATCTCTCCTCTCAACTTCCTTCCACCTCAATGCAACTCTTGTCGCTCAATCTTTTACTAAATGTGCTACTAAAGTCACAGTGTACATACTATAGATATCCTTCTATTTTTATTTTTATATCACCTTTTGTAATAATGATTTATCTGCGCAGTAATACTTATTACGTAGTTTAACCTTTTGCTTTCACCCACTCCCATAATTAGCAATCAGCATCAAAATGAAATAGAACACAGACATATTTAATTTTCCCTCGTACTTTTCGTACGTAGGTGGTAAGCAATTCATTAGACACAATATTCAGTTAAACTTACAAAGGAAGTATATATCCTTCAGAAATGTAAGGGTAGACTTTGTAGGTAAGGTATGTTTTGTAGGTATGCTAATTAATTTGTAATTATTAAAATGCTCATAATATTACATGGTATGTTACTTTTGATTGCCATCATTTTTTTGATTTTGATTGCCCCCTGACGATTTTCCGTATAATGATAATGGGATGATAATAGTACAATAGGACATAATTTTAATGGATGAACGTTAACACGACATGTTGAGGATTTCCCTGAAAGTAAATTAACTGTGAACGCTGTAGGCGAACATTGACATGAAAGTTGATGATGTTGTTATTGTACAACGTAAAAAATGCTCATTAATGGCAGTAGCAGAGAAAATAATATTATGCACAATCAACCATTTTTTGATTAACCCATTTTTTCGTCTCCTGCTGCCCAACAAAGTTGTAACCTTAATAGGATAATGGGAGTAATAGCTCAACATCTCTCTGCCGAGTGTTTTGTAGTTTATCTGGTTTGTTTTTTAGTTACGGAAATTATAGGAGTTTTGGATAGATACGATGTGTACATCTGCGAGTTTCTCTCACTTTTTCTCTGGGGTCTATTATTCTCTGCCTCTTTTGTCCTCTTCCTTATGCCTCACTTGTTTATACGATAACAACAGACTTGCCAAAGTTTGTCCCTTTCAAGAGATCCAGAAATGCTTGAGGCATGTTCTCAAACCCCTCCGTTCTCGTCTCACGCACCTTTAGTTTCCCCTGATGAATCCACTCTGCAAGTTGTCCAATTCCCTCGGGAAACTCGTTAAACCATCGGTTGACCATGAACCCCTCCATGCGAACTTGCTTGTAAATCATGGATTGGTAGTCAAATGGAACTGGGAAGGAGACACAAAACAAAAGAAATAGAAAACAGTCGGATGACGTCAAGGTTGACTGAGAGTGAGTGCTTTTTGCACTTTCTTTCTTACTGTATAATTTATAAAAAGAAATATTGTGTGACAACCAGTCTACATTTTTTATGCCAATAGTTTTCTTTTACCTTTGTAACTTTCTTTAGGGTCGTAATTGTAGGTGCTAATAGCCCCACATAGTGCTACTCGCCCAAAATCATTCATATTTCGGAGTACCGAATAGGTAAACTCTCCTCCCACCTGAAACATTGACAAAAATGTGACACTTGAAAAGGTACAAAGTAGTTTTAATGAAAGGGAAGCAGTCCTTTACTTTTTCTTGTATCCCTTACATTGTCAAAATAAGCGTCAACGCCCTCCAATGCGTACTTTTTCAGGATGGAATCCAAATGAACTTGTTTGTAGTTAAATGCAAACTTAAATCCTAGATCTTCCTTGATCCAGGTTACTTTTTCATCACTTCCCGCAAATCCAACAACTTTGCAGCCCTTTATACGTGCAATTTGACCGACAATATGACCAACCGCACCAGCAGCAGAGCTCACCACGACGGTTTCTCCCGATTTCACCTGGCACATCTTCAATAGGCCAAAGTATGCTGTCAATCTGCACAAAAAATCAGATGGTATTTTCTCCTTTCTCAACGTTTCTTTTACAACATTGATAAAAAAAACATGTATTCATTATGGCTTTCTGTTAAAAATCAAAGTCGTACATGTCACCTTCCAGCTCACTTAAATATATTTCGAGACGTTAGGAAGAAAAAATATGTGATGATTTGATAAGCAAGTTTATTCTTTTCCAAATCTAGAACACTCGTGGGAGTTTTTTTTACTTTCCGAGAACACAAAAAGGGAATGTGCAAAGGAAAAGATAGATGACATGTTTCACAATATTTCTTGTTTTGCCATCGATCCAATACATTCTTTACTTGTTATAAAAGCATAAGAAAAAACTACACATTCCCTCGGAATCAGCAGTCTGGGTCACTACTGCGGTCGTCATTTTAGTAACATTTCATCTAGATATTTTTTCCCATCGCGTATTTTTTCTTCTTGACTTCCTCATGCTGGTCGAACGTGCTACCGTCGCTTCTGCAGAGATACACTTATAATAAATCTTGCTTATTACCCAGTCAATCCACAAGCCCCAAGTGCATAGGAATCAGGAAGACCCTTGAGATCTGGAAGTGGGTATATAGCTGAGAACATTTTTTTCATCGTGTCCGGAAAACATATAGTCAGATCTGTAATAACACAAAAAAGAAGCCAAAAAATGCGGGTAACCACAATATATACTCAGAATGCACAAAAAATCAGTTTTGGCACCATAAAATTCAACATTCAAAAACGAAGAAAGAAGTGTGTCATCAAGATGATGGCCCTCGTCTATTCAATTGAGGATGATTGCCATCAATCTTATACTTTCATACAATTTCAAATCACAGAGCAAGGAATAAGTATATATTCACTTTTGAAATATTTATGATGACAAAAAGCTTTCACAAAGGAATGCTTGCTGTAAAAAACGTACCTCTCCATCCAACATATGCAACAACTTTACTGCCTTCAGGAAATCCCCGGTGTCGGCTCTTTAGCACTCTGAAAACCGAAAAAGGTATACATGAACATGTCAGAATGTTCAATGTCTACAATAAAAAAAATAATAATAATACCAATACATTTTTTTGGCTTGAAAGTTTCATTGCGAAGGTCATTGTAAATATTCTAGTATAGGGACCCCATGCAAAAAAGTCTGAAGTTTCATGTTTTTGAGTAGCATATTGTGTTTATGAGAACGTGCAGGTGTGAAAAATGATATAGAATTTTCCAGGGGAAAATATGGTTATTCAGGGAGCCAGAAGAAAACTCGTTTTTAGTTCAATCCCATTATCAATATCTCTTTGCACAGAGTGTGTGGGTTGGTAGGAGTAGCAGTAGGATTCATTTCATAAAAGGATATACCAAGCGATACGAAATGTCGAAGTAACATTAATGTGTAACAATCGGAACAAGAAGAAAAACGCCTTCATAAAAGTAATGGCCCTTACAACAGGTGAAATATATTGCGACAGAAAGTAAGATTAAAATGGAAACGGGATTTCCTGGCTGTTGGTTTAAATGGGAGTTTACTTACAGGATAGACTAAAAAAATCTTTTTGGTTCACTTTCTCTCACGATGGTATGTCGTGGGAGAAGTAGCAAGCAGCGGTGAAGCGGGTGAAAGTATAAGAGAGGTGTACACACTGTGTACTAACACACAGTAACTTGGACTATGCTTTAGTTTGTGGCAAGTAAGTGTTTTTTACTCCCTTCTAATCAATTTCCACGATATGAAATAGATGGGAAGCTTGATATTATTATTTCGCCGCGTATATGCTGACATGGCTGTCGTGGGAAGAGAGGAGAATGATGATGATATGATGAGAAAACTCCAACACAACTTATGGAACGTTGAACAGATAAGTCAGCAACAGAGAGAGAAAGAAGAGGAGGGAGAGAAAGAAAAAAGAAAAGCTGAAAGATGAACAAGGTTTTTTCTATACGCAATCTATCAAGTTAAGTGGATAAAGTTGAGATTCTGACAGGCAAGTAGTGGAAGGGAACGCGAAAGAGAGAGAGAGAGAGAGAGAGTTTGGTTTATGTGATGTGTCGATGAAAAAATCCTTTCTGGTACTATAGGGGAAGTAGTAGGTAGTAGAATACGAAAAGGATGTTGGATGATAATGAGAACAAACAGAGAGACTGAAGTTTTTTGCCGATTCAGAATCACTCACAATTTCGTTCCACAATTGTTCAATATACACAACAGTCTTATTATTACAAGCCTCTACGTGGTATAATGCAATTATTGCGGAGAGTAAAGAGAATCCACAACCATTTGCAAAATCCTATTTTCTCGAATTGAAAATATAAATACGTGGGTAGGGGTTATATCATATTATTTTCGTGGGAAAATGGAGGAAACTGGTATATCATCATAAAATTGAATGTGAAAGAAACAGAAAAATGACATGAAAGCCTGAATCGATGAAACACAGATTTTGAGATTAAAAAAAGAGTTTACTTGTTTTCTTTGCTTAGATCATATTTTAAGAATTTATCTCAAGTGAAGCTAGCTAATTTTAAAGACGGGTGGATACATGCAAAGAAAAATCAGCAGCTGCAGCTACGCATGTAAATCTAATCTCGTAAACAGCATTCTCTGTTTTGGGGCAAAACTGGATCCAAATTCCATACTTTCCTGTAGTCATCATAAATTTCAACGCTTTTCATGACATGGTTTTGTATGGCTGTTACTCAATGTTACTGATAGTGCAGTATTAGAATTTTAAATCCAATTCTATGGAAAAGTTTTTGAAGCGATCTTATCCGTTTAAATGGATACAAGGTATAGTTGATGGCTGATCATCTAGTAAGGTGCGGTGAGTTCTCCATTTCTGCATTTAAACCTTTAAACTTGTTAAGGCAGACAGTTTAAAGTATAAATCAATAGAGATTCATCAGCCATTTTGCTTCTGGAGAGAGATACTAGCATAGCCGGTTACACATACTACTACTACGTGCTACCATTATCAGCATGGTGGCCTGTTCCCTAGTCATGGTACGCAGAGAAAGCAAAACTTTTCCCAATAAAAACTTTATGCATCACTAATTTTCTCTCCAAGTTGAAATAAGTGGATTTCACTGATCCTGATTTGCGAGTGAAGTTGAAGCACAAACGAGGAGAGAATAAAAGAAGCAGAGAGCATATACATGGATAGATGTGCAATTCGAGAAAAACGACACAAGCAGCCGCAGAGAGGTTTCATTTTAACTGGTACAATGAAACCGCATTACATCACAAAATTTTTCTCTTTAGCTCCTCTCATTTTATTGAGTTCATTGTCAAAAGAAGGACTTGGTTCGTGAATCGCGATCATCATTTCAAACGTGAGTTCAAGTTATTCTTTCCTTTGCTGGATGCACGTATACCGATTTTCGGCAGTCGACAAGCAAATGGTTGATTTATCATAAAATTTCCTTCCGCCGTTTTCCTCCCATCATATAAAGAACAGATCTGCATGTAACCAAACCATACGATTGTTATTACTACAGTCTCACAAGTAGTTAAACATTTTACGGCCCTGTTCGTTCCGAATATAATGTGCCTCTGGAAAAGCAAAAAAGCAGAAAGGGAAAAGAGAGGATGTCAAGGGGATGGTTTTGGTTTCAGGTTTGCATTACTACAACGCGTGTACATATTAACCCTGGAAACTACTAATCAACGAACCTTTGTTAATCTACTACCTGGATACTTTCCGTTTAAAGGCCGTCTTCTCTTCTACAAGAGAATATACCTCCCTTCACAATGGCCATTATGTTTTACGAGCAGTCTTCAAGTTAGTCTTCTAGTCAAAAGTGGTATAAAAACCAAAAACCCTTAAAATATACGACTCCCGTATCTCGTATCGTATCTATCCATCCATCCATCCCATCCCGTTAAGTCAGATGAGAAGCATAAAATTTATCTCTGTTCCCTTTTTAATCTATTTAGAATTCTCGACCAGGAAACAAAATTCCTTCCTACCTACAGACCTGCGAGTTTTTAACGTTTACACAATACCATTACCAGACTTGGTGAGTACACAGTTTCGTTTTGTAAATGGATAATATATGTCTCATCTGCAGGATGTTAAGCCACGGGCCGTGACTCTTACACTTTTATTCTCTATTTCGTTGTTATCGCTGCTGATCCCGTTTTCGTCCTATCCACTTTCTTCCCACCATCATTTTCTTGCCTTTGTTTTTTTCGCGAGTCTTTCTCTTTGGCTAATCCATTTCCTTAAAAACCTTGTCAAGGTGAAAGCTTCTTTCTACCTACACGATCTTTTTGGTTGTATATATGTTAATGATATATGTGCACATATGCACATGATATATGTATAGTAGGCACCAAAACTAAACCTGTAAGCAGTATTAGCACTGTCAATGGAACGACTAAAAAATGGACTTCCCGCTTAACAAGAGAAAAAGGTTCCCATCGAAAGGAAGGCAACAAAACCACATGCTTTTCCTATATACTATCCCTCCTTTTGCGACTGTGACAGCACCAAAATATACGCTACAAACAGGATTTATAATCATTCCTTCTCGTCTCTCACTCTCATTTTCCTTCTCGCAGTGGGAGATTTGAGACAAGAACTTGCAATATTATGGCAACACACTAGAAAAAGGGAAATATCCATTTCTAAAAGTGACTTTGTCTTAGCGAGAAATTGAGAAGTTGGATCCTTTCTCTAGCTGAACAGCAGAAGGGGCTATACTAGGTGGATTTAAAAGGGATACAAAACTCTCTCCCTGCGCGAGGGCAAAAACAAATGGAAAGACCAGGAGAGAAGATGCAGATTGTTGGGGTAGACAATTTATGGTGCAATCTAAACAATGTTTCATGCTTATTATGTTTAATACCTTAGATGTACCTCCAGAGATTGTGGGTAATGCAAAAACTTCTACCACCTTCTACCATCCTACCCTACCACAATTTTATGCTTGGAATAAATAATTACTGTATATGCATCTCTGATTTAGTATCTATTTCAAAGAGGTACATTTGTTAGTGGTAGGCAATATTTACTATGTAATATGTTACTATGTTGTGCATTGCAAACGCCAGCAGCTCTCAAGAAGGTATTCGAGCTGCTATTGATATTGTACCTAATACCTACCTAGACGCATTCATTTTGGAATACAAATAAAGGCTTCTGGCTTAGAAGCCATAAAAAAGAAACATGAAATGAATGAATCATTTTCCCTCGCTCATCTTCTTCCCAGTCTTCTGCTTCAGCTGTTTCTTATTCTTTCCTTCCCTTTTTCCCTTCCTGGTTGTGAATTTGCATAAATAGGCTCCCCTTTGGGGAATACAAGTATCCAACTGAGAAAACGGAGCGAAGGAAAGAAAAAAGACATGCTTTTCTCTCTACTTTTTTCTTATTCTTCTTTTCACTTTTTTCTTTAATCCACTCCACCAGATTTGAAAAACCGGCATAATGGAGAAAAAGTACAGAATACGATGGAATAGATGACGAGATCGCGTATTTTCTCTGGTGACTTTTTTTTTGTATAAATTTCGAGTATACATACCTATGTGGACATCACGGGCAATATGGATATTCATCCAGCGCGGGGTAAGCCAGAGGTATAGAAAAACGCAAATGGGAAAAATTGATAGCATCTCTGCAGCCATTATTAAGATAACCTTAAGTGCTATATATTTGTGCATGTTTAAACATGAGTCGTTTCTGCATGTGGGTGTAGAGAAATATCCAGATTTGAAGTCTGCTTTCCCTTGAAGTGTTATTAACGCTTGGATATGAAGACCAAGCTTAATCATTTTACGGTTTAAATGAACTAATACAAACCATTCACACATATATTTGGAAGACATATATACATCCATATGTGTTCTCTCTCCCATCTCAAAAGTTGCTGAAGAAGCAGTATAACGACCTTTCCATCATCTCTCTCCGCCAATCAGACCAATTCACATTTACTGGATTGCCTCACTTAATTCGTTTCAGTTTTCCTGAGTTGAATTTCCGTTTTACCCAAATCTACGACGGGAATTTATTTATGTGCTTACACACGGTCATCAAGTTAAAGACGGAAAGAATGCATGTTATGTACCTTTTTCATACTTACCTACAGAACGCATGATCCTTTCATACATGCGTTACCTACCTACCTCTAGTTCTTGAGAGGGAAATGGAAAATGTCAATCGTTTTCTCCTTTTCCCTTCAGCGTGTAGTACAGTTGCCTGTTTCAAAAGACGCTGCGGTGGCAGAAAAGGTTGGGGAATAATAAATATAAAAATGATGATGTCGCGTCACCTACTCTTTTTCCCTAACGTCATTCTGCTGCTGTATGACTGCATTAATAATTCCAACCATGTACATGTAGTAGAGTAATAGGTTGGTCGTCCCTACGTAAACTTTCTAAACAGGAAACGACCAGGTTATCCTCCAACTTTCTCTCTTTATCCTCTCGCCATTCATTTAACTTCATTGCCTTTTCCAAAAAAGTGTAACTAAACTACATTCCGCATTACTTTAATTTTTTCAAAGAAAGACGACGCTCTTATTATTGGTGCGTCCTCTCATGATACCATACTCTTAAACATACAAACACACGTTTAATTCTCAAGTGAGTTATTCCATCATCACTCCAAGTTCACTTCATTTCACTTACGTGGCCACTTGCGATCCCACCATCACGTCTCCAACGTTCATCCGGTTCCCAAACGGTCTCATGTATGGATCTACACTGAGAATTTCCGCTTTTATCAAAATTTCTGAGCGCCATGGTTACACGAGTAGAAACACAGTCGAAGGCCGACGGATGTATAAAAGGAGAAAAAAGACAAAAGCACATTTAGTGAACATTTCATATACACATGTGTACTATTTTTATACACCTTGCACTTAAGATGGTAAGCCCTTTATTTGAGCATCTTGTGTGAGAGTCACTTAAACACATATATAACACATTGCCATTGCCATCATGCCACTTTGTGGTAGCGGTGTGGTGTCGGTGACGGTAGTAATGATGGTGAATGTGTGTGTCCTGATGTGGTAAAAGTTGTAGGAAAAAGAGTAATCAAGCCAGGTTTTAATAATGCCTACTTCAACTCGACGACAACGCGCAGCTTTATAATATACTCCTGTAACATCACTATTCCTTCTTCTTTCCCTAATAATAATATATAATAACATGGTCGACCGTTATTAAGCCTGTAAAGTCCATTCAACACGGAACGGAAACGACAGGAGGAGGGAAAGGGTCACCAAAATGCCACATAGTCATATTAATGAAAGTGAACAACAGCAGCTTTGTCGTAGCCCAAGGAAGTAAACCTTGGGTACATATTATAAGAGGAAAACCAGAATGTACTCAAGCTGCCCGAATCTAGTCATATATAAAGCATGCAAACACGAGTATACAAAAGTATCAAAATATTGTGTGTCTATCTAAAATTATATATCTGACAAATTTTTGAAGCCTTTTCCACATTTTTAACTTTTCTTGCACTTTCTAACTGCATCAACTGTCAAAAATCTAGAAACGTTAAATATTGAAAATACTCTAGTAATCCAATTAGTAATCCTTGCTCTTACAGTGGTCACAGGAGCAAAGCTTTGACCCATGCGCGAGAATTTGTTACGTTTAATTTTTTGTACATTACAAGAATACAAATTTTAGTAAAAAAAATCCCTCTCTACAACTTGTAATTTTGTAATGCCTCCTGAACCTAAAATCTAGGACGTAACGTGAAAACCCGTTGTAGAAACTGGCAAATGGAGATCAATTTAAGAAAACGGTGATTCTGATCCCCATAAAAGTTATACTGCACACGGACAGACACATGAATTCAATAAGTAACCCTCGCTACTTAATAATATGGATTTGGGAATAAAAGGTGGAGAGAGTGTAGAGGGGAGAAAATAAGGGATTAAAATACTTACGTCATAAATATGATATTTGTTCACGGCATACGTACACGATTGTTTGTACTTTGTATGTGTTTGTGTCTGTCTGGCTCCGCTTTTTACAAGGTGTGCTTGAATAAAGGGGGGATTCGTAAGTGCAGTAAATATTGCAAGGAAAATCGTATTTCTGTAAAAGAAATGTTTTTAACCACTGTTTGGTAGTAAAACGGATAACGAAGTGACGACGAAACCAAAGAAAGAGAAAATAGTGTACAGAAGAAACTATATATAGGAGTAAAAAACTCAGTCATGTCTGCTGCTGCTGTCACCAGAAAGCTTTATCGTCAAAAAAGGGAAGAAAAAATGCTACAATGGCAAAAATTGAAGAAGTGAGCATGTAGTGTAGAGAAAAAGGTCTTTTATCGAAAGAAGTCTTTTCCTCTCCGGTTACAAAAATGTGAAGGGAGAGTGCAATGACGGTAGGGCAGTAGTGGAGAGGAAACGATGAGTGTTAGAGAAGAGGACTAATTAAAAGCTCGACGGGACAGAAGCTTATTTTCTGTACATGCAGCAGTTACGTTGTTGGTTAGCTTTTCCCACCAAGCCCAAGCAGGTATAATTTCCTCGCTGTCAACATCATTTCTGCTTTTCTCTTGTTATAAATCCTTTGAGAGTCGGATTTCTTTCAGAAAAAATGAAATGGCGACCAGTGTCCCACTGAAAGGGATGGAAAGAGGTGGGAGCACAACAGGGAGAGAAAATAGAAAATTGGAACCGGACAGAAAAACCTAGGAATTGGTATACGCTTTTCAATGGCTGTTGTTGATGCTCTTATTAGTAGTAGTAGTAGCTCATGTTTGTTGTAGGTTTTTACCATAGAAAAGTTTTAATTCAGCGCATCTCATTGTTTCTGCTTTATATTAATAAGTTTGTCAAGTAAAAATGGACGTTGAGCGCTGATTGCAGGAGAAAAATGAGATTGGCCAACAGATTGGATGGAAGCAACGTTAAACTAAAGAAAGTGCGTGAATTTTGTAGAGAAGATAGGGAAATGAAACAGGCTTTGCAGAAACAGCTTAAAGAGATATATTTATTCGCTATTTCTCGTCAACTCTTCCACTTATCGGGTGAAAGCTTGTTGAGAAGCTCTAAAGAAAAGTGAACATTCAGGGGAAGAGAGAGAGAGAGTCATTTAGTCAACAGCAGGGCCCACTACCGGCTTTGCATCTTCCATTCTCTTTGCTTTCATCATTCTTAACGCTCCCGCTCACTTTCTTTGAACAGGGTAATAAACTAAATTGAGAAGAAGGAGAGTAATCTTGAAGTAAATTAAAAGCATCTACCATGCCTGTATATAGGTGTACTGTTGTTCAAGTTATTACTGCAACCGCGACAGTCTGTTGTTTGCTGGGTAGCTTAAAGTAGCATTTTTTCTCCTTATTGATGTGATGTGGTAGTTTGCTTTACATGTTGACAGAGAAAAAAAATATAAAAGTAATAAAGAAACTAATAATAACGGCCCTGAACGAAATTGAAGAATTCAGGTTTCTAGGAAAAATAGTTATGAGTATACATATCTAGACACAAATCTATACCTAATCTTCAAAGCAATTGCAAATATTATTTTTATTGTATGAAAGTTATGAATTGAACAGGTATGTATAGTGAGTTAGTAGGGAGGACGATTTCGCTCCCAATTTTATATACCAAAATGTTTATCGTATTTTTGGGGCTAAGGTTTAGTATTAAAAAATAAAAACTTGTTTCAGTTCGATCAAGGACGAGTGATGTATTATGTGTACCAAGTGTATACATGCATAGTAATTTTTCGTATTACAATTATGCGTTGTACGTGAATATATGTATATTTTAGAAACTATTATCTCTTTTCTTCTACTTCAATCACATAAATACCAGAATGAACATACAGTCGTCAGCCACATAAGATGTAATCCCTTAGATCAACATTTAAAATGAAATGCAAATAGAAAAGGCTTTTAAAAAGTTTTTTACGATTATATTTAGAGGTTCAAAAAGTGAATACGAAATAGAAAATATGGTACAATGCACGGGAACAATCATCACTTTCCATTTTATATCTAAGAAAATATACTTCGAAATTGTCATTTAATACGTTACCAACTTAACCTCTTCTCTTCCATTTTGTGTGGGCTTTTCATTTTGAAAAAAGAGAAAGCTCCAATTTTTTCTGGTTGCATGATTGCATGTCAAAAACCTATCATCTCTAAACTTCTTAGAAAATATGGAAATGGTAATTCTATTCCTATTTTCAAATGCATGAATACTCATATTTCTCCTACTCATCACTAAACTAAGTAGCTTTAACTTACCCCCCTCACGTAGAGTTGGCGCGAGAGTTTCCTCAACAAGCTCAAAGTTATTGAGAGTCGGCTCTCCATCAAAATGGTGTTTTAAGATGATTTTTCTTGCCTGCATCTTGTGTATCGTGTATTTTCCCTCTTAATGATCTTGACTATTACCACCACTAGCAGCTGCGTACCAAGTAGTGCTTTCCTTAATATTTTGTAGATGTTTTTGTCCTCTTTCTCAAAAAATTCGTGGAAGGAGCAAGTGCTTTTGTTAGGAAAACTTTGAACAATCAGCACTAACAAAATGTGAGGAGCTTATGCGCCTAACTTCTTTGTTTCTGACTTTGTATTTGGAAAAATTTTCTTTTCTCGGTTATAATGGTGATGATGACTTGACTGAGATTTAATGAGCCTTCACGGAAGAATACAAAATTTGTTAGCTCCTTGCTCTACTTTTCTTGGTGTGTAGTAAGTATTAATACTTGATTTTGTATTACTTTTATTTTATTCTAAAAAGTTTTCCCACCAAGTAAGCAACTTGGGTTGTTATTAACAGTAGTTGAAAAAGTAAAAGTATTCATGAAACTCTTTTTTTCTTCACAAGTCTCCTCTTCACAGTTTTCTGTCACACACGATGTACCAATTTCTTTAATACTTTTTCTTTATATTCGTCGTCGTCTTCTTCTTTTTACTTTGCAAGAGAATTGAGGACACAAGTTACAAATCTCCTTTAGCGTAGCCGACAGCTTCTCCGTACTTTCTTTTTTTTTTTTTTTACTAAAAATGCTATTTGTAGAAATGAGTAAATAATTTATTAGTGTCAAATAGGCCTACTTGCCAATCGTCAAAATATCAGTTCAGATTAGACTCTTAATCAGTCACACACAGACGAATTTACTGTTAATATCCACTACTAACGACTCCACATTTCATGTGTAAATACCAACCCGTAGACAGTTAAACTTGCGGAAAAATACTGCCAACTGTTAAGTGTTCAGGGAAGAAGAACAAGTAAATACACAACACTGACAAGAACGCGAGGAAGATGTCGATAACAACAACGCCGAAACGGAATATTGCTGCTCCCAATTTCTTATACAACAGCGATGTGAGAGCCCACCAACAAGAGTCGTCGTTACAAAAGGAAAGTTTTGTTTTGAAAGGGGATATGCTCAGGAAGGAAAAAAGATATAAAAAATATGCTACAGCTTCTCTCTGTGTAGTATTTTTTATTTTCCTTTTCCTCGGCTTCCACTTCAACTCGCTCTTCTATTCTTTCCTTTGCTGTGTGTGCGGTTATTACATCTGGTGGTATACCACCGACGACGATACTTCCAATATTGAAATAGTGTTATAACAAGTTTTGTTACTAGTTTGGCGTCTTCGCTTTGTTCCAAGCTCGATTTGCTGCCGCTTACAACAACAAATAACTATAACGAAACTGCTGTTATTGATGGGAATTGGTTTTTGTTTGGTCCATTTGAGGGCAAAGTCAGCCAATTTTATTTCCTCGTCGAGGGAGATTACAACACTAAAGACGCGACAAGATGGCGATGGACACTATTGGACACGAAATTCCGTCTTGTTCCTCTTGGGAAGCTGTAGAAAGTACCTGTTATAAAGTAGCACGTGCAGGTTACGGTTGCTGGAAATTCTTTTTCTTCATGGAAATATACTGAATGTACACACGGAAGTAGGTTGTACGTAGTGAGAAGATTGTTATGGACGAAGGCGGTCAAAGTTGTCGTTCCTGATACAGCAACACCTGTCGTCGTTTTGTTAGGTTCCCGGTCTATGAATACGAAAGAAAAGCCGTAGAAGATTATAATTAAATTTAAACCGATTAACTTTATAAACACATTGATGACAGCAAGATTAGATAGAGTAACATGTTTCATATTGAGTTCTGTTAGTTTATATAATTACATGCATAAACTGTGGTGGTGGTGCGTGGCTTCAATGCACAACATGTTGTTTTTATGCGTTTGAAATAGTTATGTTATTCATTCTGAAGCGCTTAATTCAAATGAAAAGCTCAAAGAGAACAAAAACCACATCAACATCCGGTATGCATGTGTTTAATGATGTCTGTGTTGTGGAGGTCAAAGAATTTGAGGAATACCATTGCTTGCTATTTATTACATTAGAACCAAATGGGATAATATTGTCATGTATATTGTAAATTAGGAAAGGATGCCCGTAAAAATCGATATTAGAACGCACTCGAAAATGACTTAATTTGACCATTCATTAAAAACGACGGCATTCCAATGTTTTCCCCATCAAAGAAAAATTATTTTTAGTTGGTTTGATGTTCAAATATCAATTACATTTTCCCTTTTGTATTTTTTTTATTTTCGTCTGGGTCTTTGCGATTATCACGAAAGAGTCACACGGGAAAAATGAACATGCTTTCATCACCATAACCAAAAGAGTAGCATGGTTTGCTTTGATATGGACCTACACGGGGCATTGTAGGACAACTTGGTGTAGGTATAACACCGATTTGCTTGGTGACATGCAAAAATTTTTCTCATTTGCACTTTCACATACTTACACTAGTGAAAATTCCTGAAATGGGGAATGAATGGAGTGTGTGTAGCTGCTGCTCATGTGGATCTATGGATATATAGATGCATGTATGTATGTCGTAAAGACGCGTAATAGTCGTTTTACTTTTATTTTATTGTAATAAGTTTTCCAGCAATTTGCTATCTACTGTTGCATATTGCATTGTTAATGCGAAATTCCGTGCTGGAAACGACAAGACAGATTGCAGGGAAGAAAATAGGACAAGCCAAGATTACCATTTGCGTCTACACTTTTTGTGTGACAAAGAGGAGTACACCACTTGGGGAAGGGCATTCAGTAGTTTAATATATTTGTGAAAGCATAGAAGCAAGCCCGTTCATCTTCTTGGTTGATGGCGATAACAGGCAAAAGGAAAGGAGCATTTGGGAAATATGTACAATATTTTCCCTTACAGTGATTTCTGCAATTGTGATGATACGGCGGGCGAATGCCTGTCAAGTAAAAAATAAGTAGCAAAAAGAGTGTAAGCGGCGAGCAGGATAGTATGAAAGTGTAGAAGACAGAATGACGACGACATATAGGCCTGGCAATGATCATACTGGATGATGATAGGATAAAGGACCGAGAAAGAGAATGTGAACACGACAACCACACGACATGTAGGCTTGGCAGCTCAGCTCGTAGCAAGTAGCAGAATCTGAGAGTTAGACCATCTTTTTCTGCATGCTCACCACCAACACTCGGCGTACTTTCCATCGTTAATATTTACTAACGTCCCTGTCCTTTGCACAGTTGCAACTGCATAGACCACAGGCGTTAATATAATTTTCTGTACAAGAAGAGAAAATTGTGTGAAGAAAGCATTCAAAAGAAAAGGGCAAAGTGTGAAAAACATTATTATTATTATTTTGCTTACATCAGCAATAAAGGTGGAACAATAGGGCTTTACTAAAAGAATATCATCTATTTAATACCAATAGAATTCAGAGAGAGGAAGCCAAGCACAGGATGATCATCTGCTTTTCTTTCGCTGTGTTGGTACAGTTGTGGTTGTCACTGTACAATTTGGGAAGTGCCAGGAAATAATGAGAAACCATCGTAAATAAACTGTGGAACAGAAAAGAGGCTGGCAAAGTCAGTCGTCAGTGGACAATTTTAGGAAACAGGATGTACAATGTGAGGGTTTTAACGAAACGACGTTACACAGGATGTACACTAAAACAGACAATGATGGAAGATGATGGATGGTAATGATGATGATGATGATGATACAACTATGAAGTATATGGGTGAATGGATGGTTAAATTTTAGTTACTTTTCTGGCAACTAAATAGAATATGTACCTGTCCACTACGTTATACACCGTTACTCCTCTATCTGCTATACTTTATGACCTCGCGTTTGCGAAATCTAATGAGCTTACCATCACACAAGCAATAATGCCACACTGTCTGGGCAAGGACAACAAAATATGTAGGATGTGTAAAAAAATATGGAAGGGTGGAAAAAGTAAATATCGAAAGGAACGGTTTGTTTGTTTGCTATTAAAAATACATGGATTTTTGTAACAAGGATTACACCCTGATGTACTCATAGAAAGCAAAGTAAATATCTACTCGGGATGGCAATGGTGATATATGTATACCGTAAATATGTGCGCAACTAACAATTTTAATAACTAGAAGGTTGTAAGTTGATTGTGTGAAGTGCAGATTTGATGGAGGATTCAACCATTAAATTTTGTTATCGTTTTATTAACTCATTTTTGGTTAATTCAAGTTATACGTATACGCTGGGCTCTAAAGTAAATTGGATGAAATGTTGCTGAGCTTGGCTTTACTACACTGTTCTGTAATGGGGTATGAATAAGTACGACACAACTGACAAACAAAATCCTCCCCTATGGATGTAAGAGACCAAAAAATGCTGATGGTCGTACGTCATACGTTACTACACAGCTTTATTGCTGTTTGTTTGTGGCGATGAGGTAGACGGTAATGATGCGAGATGAAAACAGCAAACACTGAGAAATTTGCATACTTTTTGTTTTTACAAACAACCTCATGCAAATCAGTCGTTTTTGTTTGATCATACAAGTTTCTTTTGCCTCACTGGATTGACGTGGATGGTGATGAAGCTGGGAGCTGTTTTGTGTGTGATGTGATGACAGAAAATGCTACCAGTTACCTAAACAGCGATCCACGCTTAAAGTTGTACGGGGATGTTAGATTTTTGGATACGACTGATGTACAAGAAGTGCTAATAGTTGTAGGAGGTGGCGGGTCTTGAAAGGAAAATAATTGATTTTACATGCAATAACTGACATATTATATACCTTACCATCACCCAGTCAAAAAATCTTTTTGGTGTAACTGCACGCAAAGATACCACAAGAAGGTAAAATACACAAACGCGCTAATGGAAAATGAAAATACGGATGTACCAAAGTTTTTAATGCAATTTTAGGTGCCATGTATGTGACAGTGCCAAGAATATTGCTGCTGGTGAGATGAAAGATTGTGGTAATTTTTATGATAAGAATAAAAACATGGGGACTTTTCCACCTTTAATCCTTTTGTATTTACGTAGACAGTAGATAGTATAGTACCTGTGGTATATAGAGGTACCTATATTATTTTCTTACTTTCATTGTATTTTATTCTATTTAACCTCATAATGTTATTTTTGATAGTACCACATATACGCACCTTCAGTTATCACCATCTTTTTCAATCCTCTTCTCATACACTGTCTCTATGTAAATTCCTAAAGAGAGTTTCCATGCTGCTTGTTCTCTTTCCACTCTCATTTCAGTATTGGCCCACGGCCATGAGATTTTCTCAGTGTCGTGACTTCCAATTCTCCTTTTCTCTCTGTCTTCTTCGTCGTCTTTAATGAACTCATTCAAAGCAAACAGAGGAAAAACTATACTCCTAACTAACCAGGAATAAAGGGTTGAACGGATGAGGAGGGCATGCAATTTCCAGCTTGAAACTCTGGATAAAGTTGGATATTTCTTTCCGTTTGGTACATTGGGAATAGGTACATACCTATGCATCATCATATCTTTTTCACATCATCATCCATTATCAAAAGCTGGCTGCTGCAACAGTAGCAGAAGTAGAAATACATATACAGGCTTAATATGGTGAATAAAGCCAGAGGATCTGACAAAACGGGCAAGATCACGACGAGAATTACTGTATTTAGCGTGACTAGGAAAAATAGATGTGTTGCTGATGGTGTTTCAGAACACGTAAATGGGGAGATGAAGCATTTTTTTTGGTTGCATGACACACAGAACCCTTCTCAAGATTAGACAGTAGTACAGTTTAGCAAAGCCAAGTAGTTTGGTAGTAAGAGCTTTCCACAACGTAATATAAAGTAGCATAGCAGTTTTTTCTTTCTTTCACTTTCTCGCCCTCTAGAGAAATGTAACCTCAACCTCTATTAGACTTCTCTCGTGGTAGCCGTAGTGGTAGTAGTGATCACGACACGCATAGTGTGCGAAAAAGGTGGATGGGCTCAGAGGAGAAAATTGGATTTCCCATTTGACTACTTTAGACTTTTAAGCAGCAGCCCAGGTTATACGGTAGAGGTATCCGGGTGAGAGCAGAATGAGGTAGTGGTAGTATTTATTCATATACCCTGCTCGCGTAACGAGGAAAATGAAGAGGAGGACGCGATGATCCCACCTTTTACCTCACCTTTGCTTTCTTTTGTATCTTTCTCTTTCTTCCCCTCTCTACCCCACAATAGTAATCTACTTGGCTAAGTCTGCTAACTGATTATCTTTCTCCTGACCTGAAACGTAATATGGACTAAACAACCACATCACATCATCGAAGCAACGACATCATCATCTTGATGCAGTGGTCTATATAGACTATATATTAATTGGCCTACGGGTCTTGTTTAAAGTTGGTACAATACCCACTTCACAGAAAAGACAGAGAACGGTTATATCGCTGCTGGACTTTTTTCTCAGACTACTGCTACTATCAGTTGTAGTGGTATTATAGTTTTGGCTTACAATAACAATATAATAATGATTATGATGAAGGCAGAGAGAGAAACGGGTGAACTTACGACAAAAGTCCACGTTTTCCCGTTGTTTTTATCTCTTTCCCTTTGTTGAAGTACGTGTCGAACGTTAAGGGAAAATGATACTTTTTTCTGCAAAATGGTTTTGGGATTCAAGTTAGAGGGAAAGGCCTATTATTATTTGTAAACGAAGTGTCTTGATCACCGAGAAATAATGACCTTGAGCATAGCCTTAAACTGTGGGAGAATGAAATATGGAGAGCGAGAACCACAGGGGAATTCTTAGAGAGCGTTATGGTTTGTAAATAAGCTTCAGGCTGAGAGAACAAGAGGTACTTTTCGCGGTGTTGTGATAGATGGTCAGTCACTGTTTTGCTATGTACTGGTTGTTTCACTTCTTACTATTTTCTAGACATCTCTCCGTATTTCACGTAGATATGTATGCATACTTCAGTCATAAAGTAAATTTTCCATAATCTGATGTGAATAAAATATTGAGTATGCAGCCAAACTGACAGCCTTGTAAAACTTGGCCAATATAATGGTGAAACACAATACGGGGTGTAAAATAATTCAGGAATGTAGTATATAGTTGTAGTACACATTGCACATCGTATATTAGATTCTGACCCTCCACCACAAATCAAGTTGGATCTGTATAACAGTTTGTATACCTAAGTACTTTCGTGCTACCAGCTTTCTTGTCTGGTTTGTTGTAAGTCAAAACACGTTATCAAAAACATTGGTTATTGGCTGGAGGAGGAGAACAACCATTCTTCTTTCGTAGTGCAGGTTAGTAGACGAGAATGGAAAAAAATGTTACAATTCTGGGTATATGGAGCCGGTGATGCGTAAAAACACGTACTTAGTACAAAAAAATTTCCATTTTTATTCAGTTTCCTTTCTTGGTTCGTTATTTCAGTTTGTTGTTCTTCCTTCTCTTGATTCTTTCTCTTTTTCTCGTTTTTATTATTAATAAAACTGACAATGATAAAGGGAATCTCTGAATGAATATTACACAAAAGAGAAAAGAAACGAGGAGAAAAGCGAAAACAGGGAGAAGATATAAGGAACAGACTAAGTAATATTAGTAGCTAGTGTCATTACTGCAACAGTACTCACTATACACAAATGAATAAAAAAGTGGATAAAATAAGATGGCGATCTCATAGCTAACGGTACAACTTTTTGAGTTGCGTTTCATATCTCCGTTCAGTATAACGGGCTTTATAGAGAAATGTCTTTGCAAAATTTTAAGTGATGAGAGGAAAGAAGCCATTGGCGTCTA
>JAHZNB010005859.1:0-20138 GCA_027744295.1 Callyntrura guangdongensis
CTTGTCCCTTTTTCATCACCTTTGGCTCCTTCCTCTTTCGCTCTCGGAGTAATTCCAACAATGATTGTTTTCCTACCACTTGATTGATCATATTTTCTTGTGGGATTTTTGCAGCTACCGCAGCCTCTTGGAATTTTTCTGGTGAGGCGGTAGCAATTACGTAAGCCTTGTTTCCCGTTCGAGTAATCTCGTCATCGGACAGTACAAATGTCACCGCAGTAGCTGTATGCGGACATATCTAAACAGAAGCAGAGAAAGCATTAGAAAGAAAATAAGCTTCACTGACACATGATACGTTTCAGTCATTATTTATTTTACACACGTACCAAATATTTGTTAATTTTCCAGCATTCTGCAATGGTTTTCAAGGTAGCCGGTGTGTCTACACGCATAGCCCCCTTCACCATTACTTTGAGCTTTTCTTGGATTTCCATAGGAATGTCAGCTCCTGAACCACTACTGTCCTCTGCTTTTGTTATGATTTCTTTCACCAACTCGCAATTTTGCCCGCTCAGAAAATATAAAAGCCTTTCTACATTGTACGGATTTCGAATATCCATGGCGTTGCTGTATGTCTCCTCAATTTCCCCTCCAATGACCAACCGACCAGTGTTAACAAACTTCTCTACGCTGTCGTTTACGTTCTGTGCACAGTAGAAATTTACCGGAAAACCGAGAACACACCCCACCAGTCCCGATACCAAGTTACCCGCCCCACCTGTGGGCACGTAAATGTCTACCGGTTCGCCAAGGTGACGTGTGCAAAGAAACACATGATGAGCTATCTGGATCATAACTCGACCCCAATTGATGCTGTTAATGCAAACTAATCCGGGGGCAGGAAACGCCTGTTTAATTGGCCTATCCAGATCGTCATTGTTTCCCTCCGTGGCAAAAACGTGCACATTGTCCTCAGCTACTGTAATCATTTGGAGTTCCTGTACCTCCGAAATCTTACCTAAGGGGTAAAGCACAATGATATCGATCCCGTGTAGCCCTTTGACTGCTTCAATAGCAGCACTTCCAGTATCTCCGGAAGTACCCACCTAATAAGCAACAAATCACAGTGAATATAGTTAGAGGTAGGTCGCTTTAAGGTCTGAAAATATCAAAGTTTTTTATTTCTTACCAATACAATGCAATTCGCCTTCCTTTTTTGTACAAAGTATTCCATTAGTCGCCCTACAATGGACAGGGAATAGTCCTTAAATGATTTCGTCTTCCCATGGAACATCTCCACAACCGTGTACTCTCTGGAAGAGGTTTCTCCTCCCACGCAATCATGATAACCGATCACCGTATCAATGTCAAACTCCTTGTGCGCTTCGACAATACATCTTTGCAGCACATCCCTGGGAAGCTCCTCCTCACTCACAAATAGGGACACTATTTCGTATATAACCTGTTGATATGTTGGAGGTACCTCTTTCCATTTCTGTAACAACTTGGCGTCTAGAGTCGGCACATTTTCTGGCACCAAGATCCCTCCATCCTCCGCGTACCCAGAAAATAAGGCCTGTTCAAAAGTGGAACCACCTGAACACCCACGACTGCTTCTGTACTTCATCTCACAAACCCGTCGAAAATCAACAGATTAATTTAAATCATCAACCGAGTAACTTTTTGTCTCCGTCGCCACAATCACAACCACACCTTATCACAGCGCCGCACCAAACTGAAAGTGGAAAGCAAAATGCCGGCGGAGCACCAAGGAGCCAGAGGTGAAAGAAATGCCGTCAATGTCAAAGTTATGACCTGCTGTGATGGTTACATGTCATACTCTCTTTTGTTCTTCCACCCTTTCCACCTTTTCTTATAGTTAGTAATCTACATTTTTATCCGCTTATTGTAAGCAATTTTATGTACGTCTCGTCCTGTTTTTATTTTTGTACCACATGTTGTAAATTGACTTCATTATCTTAGTAGTTATATAATTCCACTGCCAGCTGTAACAGCATTTTGTTACAGGTTGTATAAAATAGCTTCCTTCAGCTTTATAGAACGGATTTAGTAGTGCTAAACTCAGAGAAGCTAAGCATACATGATCGATATCGTTGTACTATAATTATACTTATAACTATACTACTATAACTACAACGTCGAACTTATAACCCATAGGAAAGGCATATAAAATTTGGCCGCCTGTACTTGGCACGCATATATTGTATCCGCAACGACATCGTGGTGTAAATGTCACAAGAAATATATGCCATACTACTATGAATGCTCTGGTGTATATTAATTGTAGCCCAGCTGAACAAAGTTGAAAACGTCTCTAAAACTTGCATGCACCCAAAACGTGACATGGTGTACTTTTCATGAAAATCTGACGTCTCTGAAGAGCTTATCAATTTAATCAAAGTTTTGTCATTCAATGAATGCATACCAGATTATATGAAAGAGTATGAGATAATGAATCTTAGTGACATTATTAAAACAGCAGGACCCCGTTTCATAAACAGTAAAAGTTGACAATTTGACAAACTTGTCAAAAAGTTGTCCATTTAAAATACATTTAAATAATGACAATTAAAGAATTAGTCAAGTTGTCAACTCTTTATGAAATTGGGTTCAGATATACATATTATTTTACTGTACAGACGGTAAGAAGATTATTGTAAGAAAATTTATTTCAGTCGTGAAATATCCTTTTTAGCTACGGCGCATACAACGTCTGTTGCCATCATCAACAAAACCCGTATTACAAACGCAGGTGCTTGCCGCATAGTTACAGTGTGCGTTTTCAGTGCAATTAGGTACAAGTAGGGAACAGGAGGATCCCACTAGCCCAACGCAAACTTCCCGATAAGGGTCAAATTCCCCGTCCTCCACGTACAAACCATCCTTGCAATTTCGTCGACACTGACATCTGCCCAGATCAACGCCAAGTCCCGTCTCACAAATGTCTTGATCGGGTTCTACTTTGCGTTTGTGAAAGAGGGCGATCAATGGATCTCCTGTGACTGGCGGCTCGGTAGCTGGTGGCTCGGTAGGTGGTGGCTGCCTTCGTTGAACGCACAGTACAGTTTCAGAGTAACGGTTACACTGTAGTACGAGACCGTTGCATGCAGCTCCATATGGCTGACCTGGGTTCTTTGTTGTTGTCGTCAGTTCCTCTGTAGTGGGATCAGGCAGTTCCGGGGTTGTTGTTTCTTCCTGTGCAGACGCTAACACTGCGCCCAGTGCAAGTAGGACTGTGAATATTTCTGGATTCATACTGAAATACTAATTTTCAGTGAAATTTTGTGTCAATAGCACAGATGCGAGTTTGGTACAGAATTTTCAGGACAGATACCACACTCCTTTTATATCTGTTAGAAAACACGCTGTTCAATGACTAAATACCGGCTGCTCAAGTATTTATCCAGCTATCAAATGACTTTGGCATGATGAACCTGGCCTCGATATACTTTAGTATATTTTGTAAATAGTAAGACGTGATGGTTGAAGTGGAAATGACTTTTGCATTGCCTATAACAGCTATCAAATGACTTTGGCATGATGAACCTGGCCTCGATATACTTTAGTATATTTTGTAAATAGTAAGACGTGATGGTTGAAGTGGAAATGACTTTAGGATTGCCTATATCAATGGCATTCCAACCCTCTGTCATTATTATTTGTAAATGATCCAGTTACAAGGTATCTGTGTTCACGTGAAGTGTTACTGAATTTTCGGATTTTCCACTGGATGATGGAAATTCCATAAATCCATGATCTACTTAAGACAATAACAAATTGTTCCGATAAATCGATAAATGTTCGATAAAAACGAAAACAGCAGCTTTTAATACACAGCGCCCATATAGTATAACATATTATTATGATAAATAATGTCGATTCCAGAGACAAAGTTTGAATGGTACCGTTCCACTTTTATTATTGTAACACGTTATCATTATCAAAACAATTTTGGTGTTAGCATTGCATTAGAATGGAATTGTATGTTAGTTTAAAATGAGCCTTAAAAGTGGGACACAAGTTGTAATTATATGGAAATACTGTTTAAAAGATGAAAAGGTTCAGATTTAAGGTTTTACAAAAAAAGAAATGCAGGTGAAAAGAGATGTGTGGAAAATTAAAAATTTGTTTAAATAATCATAGAAGTAATCATAACATGGTGGGGGGAGGTTATCACAATCGCTTCTAGGTTTTTTCCTTGTTTCGTACAATATCATAGTAAATACTGTACTATCACATTAATTTAAAAAAAATTATTTGAACGTTTCCTCCCGGAAAGATAATCACAAGTCAATCATATTTTCATCATTGCTGCAAGTCTGTGGCGGTTTGTATTCCGTTACTAATTTGGGATAATTAATTCTCAACATCTTTTCCAGTTCTGGAGGCAATGAGGGTGGTGGTCCATCCATCTTTTCTCCCTCCCGTCCTTGCCTTGGAGGCGGTGGGGGTCGACGTGCTCCCGGAAACCGTCCTCTTCCTCCTGACGATGGCGGTGGGGGTCCATCCTGCTCAGTAGCACCTGGCGGTTTACCCGAGCAAACACTCACGTGATCCTCCTTTATCAGCATATGCTGTAATTCCGCTACCAGTTCCGGAGTCCATTTCACGTTTTCGTCCAGTGCCTGGCCAAAAGTTTTATTGGCCATATACTCCGGGCTAGTAATGTAAGGTTGTGGACCTCCTTCCAGTCCCTGATGCCATTCCACCTTCTTTATGCCAAATTTCTGGTATAACTTTTCAATGGGATAGAAACTAGCACAGGACTCGAGGGTGAGCTTAGGGTAGTACCAGATGAACGACTCGCACATTTCGTTGGTTGTTGAGTATCCCGCTGTAGTTACCGTGTCTCGGGCGGACGTGTCATAATGACACTCTGTCATCACAGAAAAAAACATTAATCATTAAAGTTACCATCTCATCTCACTACCTCTCATTAATTATTTTAAAAAGGCTGAAAAAAAAAATCTCAGCCCTCTTTAAAATTTCGCAAGGGTGGCCATGAGCCGTGTGGATAAGCTTACAGCAATACTTTAACAACATTGACGCAATGGTTATTATATCATTAATGACAACAATAAAAAAAAGTCTCGAGATTCAACTTGCATTTTTCTCTCTCGCGCGAGATAAACACTTACCAAAAGTCAAACTGTCACCAGGGAGCACCGTCCGTTCCTCACGCAAAGGTCGATTCTTTTGGTAGTTAAAATGGTAATGTTCATCGTTCGAGACCCAGGGTAGCTCTGTACCGTTTCTGAATTGACGCAACCTCATTCTCCTACCTGCATTGCAATGACAAAAATATTAATTAGCAGTCATTTCGAGAGGAGAAAAAAACAAACAAACACACAAATAAAAAGTACCTGTAATACCATTACAGGTGACGTCGACGACGACATGCTACACGATGCATGTACTCATTACTGCGCTAATGCTTACGCATGCAACGTTATGCGAAAATTGCAAACTGCAGTGGTGGGATGGGATAAAAACAATAAAAAGATAAACGACCCTGAATTGAAAGGGAAATGTTCCCATCGTAAACCACGCAATTTGAGAAAAATGATGATGACAAAAAAGATAATCTACATGTGCGCTTTTGATTTAAATATTAGTAAATCAAAATGTAACTTGGTAATATGGAGATCTTCGAAGATATAGAGTAAAATCTAGTAAGTTAATAAGATTCTAGTAGTTATATGGGATCGAATGCGCCATTAAACAACTAGAGTAGGGTAACTTACGTATACAAAATTTGATACATGTTAATAATGAAAAAAATTATAATGTACTTTCAACTTTCCGATAATGCTTTTAAAAGAATAAAATACGGTTAGCTAAAATTAAGCTGACCAAAGGGCTGGAAAAAACTGATACTGGAGAAAATTTCTGAACTTAACCCATCTTGCAGGTGTTTATGCATAAGAATATTAAATACTGGAAAAATGAAAACTTAACCTACCTTGAAGATGTGTGTGCATAAGAATGTTAAATATTGTCATTCCTGTGGGTGGTAAGACCATATTGGTGCAGTGTCCGGAGCAATGGCCCACAATTTGGAAGTCTTTTTGTTTCGGAGGGACCATCAAAGAGGCAATTACGGTGTGACCTATGGTCATCATACCAGCGTCATAGCGGCGCAAGTTTTCGGTGTAGAAAATTTCCACGCCAGTTTTGAACTTGGCGTCGCGGACTTGCTGAGGGTTGTCGTAGTGAATTTCCAACATGTAGTACTCGTCAGGATCTTCACCAACGGGGTAGCCGACGTGATCGGGAAGGAACATTTCTTTGCCACCAGCTCCCCATACGTAGAGTACGGCGGAACAGAGTTGGGAGGGGCGAGATGCCATGGCTTCTTGGGAGTAGCAGTTGTCACCCGGTGCAGGGTCGGCAAAGGGTCCAAATATCTTATTCGGGTCTCGTCCTGGGGGATTGGTGCATCGGTAAATGACAAAGTGGTGGGTATGCTTGACAGCTAAAGCCCCCTTGACCATGGGTCGGAACTGAGGGGAAAATGAGGGACAGCGTGAGAAAAGGTATTAAAGGGATAAAAAATATAAAATAATGTGACTACTTACTCCTACAACGTGTGTCTTTTTTCCTCCAAAGTCGGGCCCTTTGAAAATGGTGCACCAATAGGCAAACGGTTTGCTACTTGGCATCACCTGGTCAACGGTCATTTTCCAGGAGTGGAAAGCGGAAATATCCTTCGCAGATTGTGGTGGATCTAGTAAGTTGATAGCAAGACTGCCTCGTTGACCCACGTGATAGGAAAGATTGTCTGTGGCACCGAGAGCCCAAATCACGCTCAGCGTGTCATTCTACGCGTTGCATGTATAAACCAGAAAGAATTTTATTTCGACTCCCACGTAAATTTTCCGGGTATCATTCCGTTGACGAGTGACAAGCTACTTACATTAATAGGAATATCCTCAGGGTCACACGTGTCGAGCAACCGAGTGAATCGAAGGAATGTGTGTGTGGCATTTTCAAAGGCACTGATAAGACGCCAATCTTGGCGGGCGTCTTGAACCGGGGCAAAATCTCCCAAGCCATGGTAGTCCTAAAAAAAGTTGAGACAGATTACATAAAATTGTCCGGAAAATCAACCATTTATTTCCATTCTCCATCAAAATTCCACTACATCAGAGGCATTCGCCATTTATCCACATTTGCATTCTTTCTGTGTGACAGATAAAAAAATAATTTTGCAGAAGATGTGACAGGCGAGAAAAAAGCTCTGCGATTTTTTTGGCTCGTTTTTACACACGTTAAATTTCAAGCCCGTTTTACTTTGCATTCAATGATAAAATATTATTATTGAATTTCATTCGAGAACTCGGTTAGAATTCCACAGCCTACGTGCATACGAATCCAACTGTCGTATCATTTCACAAAAAAGTCTGGTATTAATTCAAAATCACGTTTTCGTCATTTCAGTTACGTGGTTTTAACCTTTAGAAAAAAATGGAAACGGAATGTGTGTTGTTGTAGATTGGGGAGAAATTGATACGTGAACTTTAGATGCCACGAGTAAAATGATGACGACGATGATGATGAAAATCGGGCCATAAAAATGCGAAGATTGCCGTTAGAACTGCACTACATTCTATTTTTAACACTTTGTTGTGGCGTTGTTTTTGTAGCAGTAACAGTTGCTTGGGCCAATCAAAGTTCAGGGTGACACGGAAAATGACGAGCAATGGAACGACACTGCACAAGAGTGCCACACTTTTATAATTGGCTACTAATCATCTTATTATTTATGACAGGTCGTGGTAAACTGCCGCAATAATGATAGCATGGAAGCAAGCCAAATATAAATATATGTAATGGTTGACCGGAGATGAAAATGGTAATAAAAAGCGACATCAAAAAAACAACAGAAAAATAACGATTTTCCCTTTTTGTGTCACGTACCGCAAAATAAGATGTTCCATCTGCACTAATGCCTCCAACAACCATGTCACTGCCAGCCATACCGCCGCCAGGACTGACTCCAAAGCCAACAAATCCTGTTGTTTCAGCGGTCACATCGAAAGTGATTTGTTTTTGAGCAAAGTCAACCTCCCACTCGACCACCACGCGGCCATTGCTTTCGAGAACTTCCCTTTGGCGAACATTATTCTCGCCGCTGGTGTTGTTGGCACTGGAGAAGGGAGCGGCTACCAAAAGGCACCACACTAGAAGGGACCTCACAAACGGTCCCATTTTGAATAATTTGGGGAAACACAATTAACAGGATGTACGAATGCTTGTTTCTTGGTTTAATGCTGCTGCTGCTGCTGCCGCCGAGGCTCAGCATCCATGGGGAACTGTAGTCTCTCGCAGTGTCGACAAGCAACTACCTTACTGCTGGAGAGTGAGGGAAAACGAAATGGTCTGCTGCTGCTGCTGTTGTTGTTACTCTTGACTGACTTTGTTCTGTCTGTCTTACTGAAACTGACATAAGCAGACAGGCAGCCAAAAAATCTTGAGATCCGTCTTTAAGAAGCTCAACCATGATTATAATAATTTATACTGGCTTGCCGCTTACTTGGAATCCGCTCGACAGGTACATATTATATTCACACACATTCAGGTACACGTGGATGCGTATATACCAAAACAATTATAAGCTATAAAATTACCAGCAAAATAAATGCTTTATAAAGTGCTTTATGTACACATTATTGCGGAGGAGGACAGAGCTGTGAAAAAAATTGCACTGCTTAAATTAGCCTTTTGCAAGCGCACAACTACGATGAAACGCAAAAACGCTGCGTTATAAAGGCAAGTGAAAAGGAAGTTCACATGTACTACCTTAACATGTAGTTGCATGGTTTACTGCAATTTAATATAATCACAGCAATGGATAATGAAGAATGGTAATAATGATGATGATGATAAAAAATAAATAAGAATTGACTACTTTTATTGTGAAAAGAGACGATGATCATATTATGGTGGTGGTGGTGAAGAAAGACACGGGCTGATACCTTGACACAAAGTTGTTGTGTGACAAAGTTACTCGCACCAGTGAATTGCAGAGGGATGTATAAAGTATTAATTAGGTAGCTGGTTAAAATCACGATTATTACTTTGCCCTCTCGCCAGTAATTTTGTGTACCACTCTTGTCCCTCGCGTCTGTCTATATGCCTACTAATCGTTTAGTAATGCTTGAAATTGAATCTTCAATTCAATCAGATAAAAACGAGAGTGGCGGCAGCAAAGTACCTGCTGTTAAATAAGTCAACAATAAAATATTAAGTGGTCAGCGGGATAGCATATTATAAAAAGGTCAATTATTGTTGCCACACACAGTACCATGGTACCCAATTACAACGTTACCACAAGGTATTTTTTAGGTAGCACGGATGTATTAAATAATATCCAAAGTTTTTAAAAGTGTTAAAAAATAAAATTGTAAACGTAACGTGGCAATTCATAAAATTGACAACGAGAGTTTATAATTACGAAATCGCGTTTACGTACAACATTATATCCACCAGCACAGCACTTGCATTACAGCCATTAATTTTATTTGTCACGCTTGTTAATTGCGTTCTACCTGTTGGTGCAGAGGCACGTATTTCCCTGCAGCGTCCTCCTTACTTATCTACCTACACACCTGCAACACTCGCAAACATTGTCAAATACTTTTGTTGATCAACCAGACGAACGGTAGCCCCAAAAAAAGCGTGTAATGAATGCTTGCATGCATGCATAATGTAATGATAATGAGTAAGCCCATGTTCCTATTATCTGTCTACCTTGAAAGCGATTAACGTTTTTGTATATTTCGTAGTTTGTCCAGCGCATCGCACTGAGAGCAGCAGCGACAGCGAAGCGGTGTCGTGAAAAATAAGCTAGACAAACGGAACCATGCCGAGTGGTAACCACAGCGCTGGTAATGGGTGTATTTCCCATACACCATGGTTGGTCCTAGACTTCTTAACAAATAATACGTTTACCTATCCCTCGCGCCTCGGTGTCTCCTTGGGTATAATTTTCTCGCTTGCTCGTTTTTTTCGTGCTTTTTTGTTCAAATGAAATAAAATTACCAAGTCTACACGAACGACTACAAACGCGATAATAATATGTGGAATGAGATTAATTGTGTGGAAACTCCATTTTCTTCATCTCTCCTCAAATTGCTTGACCACTTTAGGAAAAACTGGATTTCCTGTACTACTATTTGATACCACTTTTTTCCCTTCTTCCCTTCTCCCCAACAATTGTGTGCTTTCATCTCATTTTTTTAAAAATTATCTGCAGAGATGTGGTCTGTTACTTACAAGCATGTTCTCATGCTCTGGTTGGTTTGTTGTTTTTTATTTTTTCGGATGGGTGATTTGCAAAAAAAAGATTGTTTTTTTGTGAGAGTGTGTGTGTGCCCGCGGCGGTGTTTATCGTAATGACAGATCAAACTAGTCTTGGTGAAGATACCTACCTACATATTATACCATGCACTACACCTGTCACACACAACCTCAGAATGCCGCTGGCTGGACAAGAACGTGCAGATTAGATAGGTAGCTGGACCTGGACCAAACACTGTATTCCATCATACAATTGATTCATGTTCTTTATCCATACTTATTATTCACAATCCCGTCTTTAACGTCAAAGATGTTTTGATACACGATTTTCGGATACGGTAAAACCCACGACATTATTTACCAATTACATTGGCAGTACTCCCAAAACTGGATGCTGATGCTGTCATAATACCTGTACGGGTACCGAGTAGTATGCTCTCTAAAAGGTGCTCTTACGGGGAAAATGACAAGAGCTTTTCTGCTTTTCAAGGTGGGTAGGATTGGGTTGAAAGCTCCAAAATTATAAAGCTTGCTTGGTAACATTAATCTCTCATCTCCCCATTTACGTCATCGGAGTCATCGAGAACATTGCTGGACGATAAATTAGAATAATCTTATTATTTTTTTCTGGTTTCTTTTCACTGGTCTGTTTTTATAGTACTGTTTTTAATGGAAAGACCATTACGATGCAAAATTGCAATGGAATGAAAAATTAGCGTTTTTATGTTCATTTCTCAGAAATTGGAGTCGTGAACAGACACACAAGTTATTTGAATTTTTCTCTTAAAAGTTTATTCACTGGTTACAAAGATGCACCGAGGATTTTCGTGGTCTAATGACGTGATGAGATAGAATGTCGTGAAAACAAGTCACTAATATGGGCCGGATTCAACCGGTTTTTCATTTAGGATGACGCATGCAATATCTACGTTTTTTGGCTGGTGTTATTTTTTACTGCGTTTTTGACGATAAATAACTGACTTAATTTTTATAACGTATTTAGTTTAGGTTATTGAGAAAATTAAATAATGAGTTTTATTTTCAGAATAGTTAATGGGAAAATAATTAGTAAACAGAAATATTGTGAAAGAAGCCAACTTATTCTTGGAATATTTTAAACCATTCATTTATTATCCCAAATAGTCTCATTAAATAACTATTTTTTCCCACCAAACTTTGCTGCCTATTTGACACCGAGATTTCATATAATCGTTATTATTTAACGGTTTTCTTAAAGTTTTCCCGGGATGATAAACTTTATCAGGGGCAACACTAATGGGTGGAGCTACGCGAACACTTGTATCGTCATAGTCATTGTTATCTATAATGCAACTGGCCACGTGATTCGAAAAAATAAGCAGGTCCTGAAGGTCTCTGCGTAACTCATCGTCCCACTTGATAGTGCTATCCACATAGCTGGAGAAGTCGCGCCCATTTCCAGTTTCCAGGAGAGGTCGAAATTTTAAAACTGAGTACAAATGACGAGAAGAAAACTGACTGGAACAGTCATCCAATGGAACTTGAGGATAATACCAGAGGAACGCGGTACACATTTCCCCAGTAGAAGAGAGGCCGCCCGTGATAACGGTGTTACGGGACGAGGTATTGTAGACGCATTCCACAACAAGACTATCACCAGGTAGAATCTTACGTGGATCAGAGGATAAAAGGAGGTTCATTTTTTGAGAATTAAAGTTAAATTCATGCTCCGCTGCCAACCATGGGAGTTCTTGGGAACCACGAAAATGACGAAGTCTCATCTTCCGAGCTACGAAATTTTCATTAGAGAATATCACTAATCTGACCGGAAATGCACTAAAATGATAAGAATGGCTTTCTGATAAAATCAAAGTTTATATACCGTAAAGATGTGCGTGCAACATGACGCTGACGACTGAAACTCCTTCTATTGGAATAATCTTGGCTGTACACTGAGATGTACATCGCCCTTCAATCTTCCACTCCTTTGAATGTGGCGGTATAAACAGGGTGTCACTTACCGCATGGGCTACAGCCAGAAATCCGGCATTGTTGGGTCTCAACTGTGACGTATAAAATACCTCCATCCCTACAGAAAATGTGACCCCATTTTTGAGCCCCGCGGGATTTTCGTAGTGTACTTCTAGCATAAAATAGCGAGCATCTCCGTTCAACAGGTAGCCAGTTTCTTGGATCCATCCCTACAGAAAATGTGACCCCATTTTTGAGCCCCGCGGGATTTTCGTAGTGTACTTCTAGCATAAAATAGCGAGCATCTCCGTTCAACAGGTAGCCAGTTTCTGGGGGAAACACCATGCCTGTTTCTCCAGGACCCCACACGTACAGTACGTTCATGCAAGAAGCCACAGGAATCGGAGAGTCGCCCGAGTAACAATCATATGCTTGATTGGAGGCAACAAAGGACTCGAAAATTTCAGTACCAGTGGAATTTCTCTGGGGGCTTGTGCAATGGTAAAAGGAAAAGTGATGCACATGTTTTGCAGCGGTTGGATCAATAAACAGCGGAATAAACTGGTAGAATAAAAAATGACGTTGTAAATTTTCCTTTCTTTGACACCTGAACATGCACTAGGAAAAGTGTTAATTCACTCACGGCTATAGCATGTGAGGCTCCATAAAAGCCCGGTCCTCTGTGCAGCGTGCACTGGTAAGCGTACTCCCTGTTCATAGTCACTTTTGTCATCGTGGTCCAGGATAAGTGTCTCCTTAACTCAGACATGGATGGTAGTGTTGTTGACGCCAGTGTCTTTGGAACTGGTTGATTGGGCAATAATATTAGCCTAAACTTACCTCGCTGTGTTTTTCCATGATAGAGTAATTCGTCGCTAGATCCCAAAGCCCATAACACCTTTAAGGGTTTCATGATCTGTATGGGAATATCATTGGGCACATCACAAGTGTCAAATGGACGAGTAAATCGTAAGAAAGTATGAGTTCCATTCTCCCAGGCCACTTGCAGCTGCCAATCTTGGCTGTTGTCCGGAACGGGGGCAAAATTTCCTATCCCGTGGTAATCCTGTGTGTTGCAATAAATCATGACTGATTAAATTTTTAACTATCAAATCAATCCATTACCATCTTATAATGGCGTCCTTGGTCTCTTGTGTAACAAATCTAATCATCTGTTACAATTATTATCACTGCTACACCACTTTATTCCATTTTCTAGTCGCGATCGTACAGTGAAATATGAGGTTCCATTTGGAAATATGCCACCAATCACCAAATCCGAGTGAGCCATTCCACCATTTGTTCCGGATAGATGTATACTCGAAGCGGATGAAGGTCTCTTCAACCCAAATCCTACATAACCAGATGTTCGAGCAGTCAACTCAAAACGGATTGTCGCTTTCGACCAGTCAATTTGCCATTCCAGAAGCAATTTAGGTTCACTCTCGTCATGTTTGACCCCTTTGGCTAGTACTACACGGTGACGTTCATCACGTGCCTTGACAACAACGACTAGGCTAATTAGAAGCATAAGCAGAAACAAGTCAAGCAAACTAGTCATTTTTCGACATTCTCACGTTTGTCACCATTTTGTCAAACACAAATTTCCCATGAGCTGGGTTGTATCAACGTAACAACTTAATTGTTTTCGCTTTGTCAAAGTAGCCCGATAGCCTTGATGTTATGTGATAATATCATAAACATTAACGACACCATAATAATTATGGGGTCAGTCATTCAGAATGGGGCGCGCTGTGTAGAGAAAATAAATTTTGCAAAAATCCTGAGTTACTGTGTCATCATGGTAAAGATCCCTATGACCCTCCTGCTTCAAAATCGCTACATTGATTTTTTGGGGTAAGGACAGCGAGTGGTTTGAATGTCGTACACGTTTTATGCATGTTGTCTCACAATAGCACATTAAATAAAAACTTAATGGGCTATTATGTAGTCATCATGTGTTTTGCAATTGTGCTACTGGGGCTACTGGTTTCTGCGTGTCATACATGAGTGTTTAATGACGGTGGTAGTGATGGTGTCGCGAATTTTAACAAGTCATTTCCCTACTTTTTTTCGTTGTCTTGTCGGCTAATAAAGTGGACATCGACCTTTGGTGCAGTGTTTATGATTATCACATGGCATGCTTTCTTGCTTATACACAATTTAACCCGAGGAATGGATCCAGATTTTTTAATAGATTTTTTCTCACATTCAGTCACTTTGCCAGTCAGTCAGTGGGAATATCACATTTCCCAGGAAAACAAGATACGATTAAATTTGATATTTTTCCTCCTTTTTTCTAACTCCCAAGACGACACGGCGTTTGTCATGTTGATGATGGGACACTGACACCAGAGTACTAGGAGCAGAGATTATGCCTTTCCCACCGCCACCGCCGCCACCACCACCACCAAGAAAAAAAGGAGGAAGAGGAAACTGTCAGTGGGTTGGAACGGGAGACAATAACAAAAAGACTGGCTGGCTGAGCGTAGCATATGTCCCTGCGTATCGCCAAATTCCTTGTCAGTCATTCATTCCCCCACCACCATTCTTCTGCAATCCTAATCCCATCCAACCAAAAAACAAATTGTTTTCCTTAGGATCTTCGCTATTATCAGGAACAACAGCACTCAAACGAAGCTTCTTCCTCTTTTGTTTTGGAATTCGTAATTTCGTAATTTTCGTTTTGCTTCTTTTTTCAGCTTTCAGATTGATACAGGAACATGACAAGCACTCAGTTAAGTGAGTTAACAAAATGTGTATATCTGCCTATCTAAATAAACTTCCATTTGACATCACACTTAAATAGGTGGTTCCTAACTGTGGGAAAAGGTCGTTATCCGGCTTGTAATTTGGCTGTTGTAAAAACAATACAAGAGAAAAATCATGTTCCAAATTTAATTTGTCTTTTTCTCGTTTACTTGATACTTGAGATGTAGTAGATGCATGCAATGTACGCTATAACTTATAAGCTCTTTTATGATACATGATGGGAAACATATTTTTTTTACTTCTGGGAAAAATATGCTACTGAAAAATAACAAAAAAAAATAACCAGAAACAAGCGGTAAATTACTTTTTAAATTTTCTACTACAACAACATTCACAGACAAGGAGGGTGATGACTTGCGTGGAAGATTACCACGTTCTCTCTCATGTGTTTGAAGTAAGTCAATACTTCCGAGTATTTTTGTGGTTCCTTCCTCATTCCATTTCCCTAATTGTCCATACTCCATAATAATGGCTACGGTAAAGTACTTTTGTGTTTGTAAAACATCTTAAAAAGCTTGTCATTACAAATTTGGGCAAATGCTTGTCTTTTTCTAGATAAGAACCTCAAGTTTTCCCGTGCCTATAGAACAAAAATTACTTGGCAGAATAGTAGGGGCGCCGTGAGACAACCTAAATGAAACTAAATTAAACCAACGAAAAATAATTAAGAGATCAAAATGCGTAATACAGAAAGAGAGGGGAGCATTTCTACAAGCTATTAATTTTCGTCAACGGATTAGTCTTGCGTCACAAAAGAATGAAAAAAATAAGCGTTCCTCCAAGAAACTTTGCAAGCTTGAGCTCGTGCTACGTGTAAAATGAACTTGTCTAAAACTGTTGTCATTGAGACATTGAATCCGGTGCGAATGACAATGGATTGATTATCTGGGAACACTAGCAAAACTTTGTTGGAACTTGGAAGTCTCGGCTATTAATTTTTTATAAAAAATATTTGTGTAGCAGTATCTAGTTTAGCTCCCCATCAGATTTATAAAAAAAATAATGTTTTCAATGTCAACTTATTCTTAAGCTTCCTTAATTAATTCAGCGCAATGCTGTGTGCAGACAGAGAGGATGAGAATTTGAGAAGGCTGTTAACTGATGAGTTTAAATGTCGTGGAAAAAAGCGAATTATGTAAGCGTCTTCTATACAAGGTGGCCTTCATTCTACTGCCTATCCTCTCTGATCGATTGCTCCCTTCATTAGAAAATATGCGCATGTGGATAATTTTGCTGATTTTTTAAATCTTCGTAGCTGATAAACACCAGAGAATCTATTGTAATGCTTGTGCTACCTATTATGCTGCTGCTGGGAATGGTTGAGAGAATGTTGTAATGAGGCTGATTGATTACTCTTTATTACAATGCAACGTAGTGTTTAGCAGTTTAGTACTGACTGATTACCATGAGAAATACCATGTGCACATAGTAAAAATGGCAAGAAATTGGAATTGTTATCGGTACGCGTTAACTACTACCACCACCTCACGAACTTGACAAGTTGGCACTTGGTTTGGGAGGATGAGGAACAAAAATTCCGTAACCGTGAAGCCTGCTACCCATCATTCCAAACGGGCAGGGCAGCGTCGTCGTCGTCGTCTCAATTTACGCATTTTTCATGCTTTTAGGGGTCCTTCATTAAGAACGTCACACAAAAATATTCTGCTTCATTACCACTCTTTGTTTTGCTATCTGGTGGAAGTGGGATAAATTGTTCTCTTTTGTCTTGTATTGCGTAATTTCAACGGATCACTTATTTTATGAAGGGACCCTTATTTGTATTCACTCGTCCGCGTCCGTCTATCTCATTACAGCTTGGTACGGCTTGCTGCTGCAGCTGAGAAAAATGAGCTGTTACTTGTACTCCACTACTATGACTTAAGTTTATCTTGTCTATTGACATTGTTATTTTTTCGTGTCGTTCACACAGCAGTAGGATTACAGCAACAACAGAGATTACAACGATACTACCACGACCAATGACAACATCCTCTCACTCACAACAAAAACGATTCGAAGCTCTTGCACGAGAATCACTTGCAGAAATTTGCATGTCCCTATTTGTATACGTAGGGAATGTAAAAAAAAGTTTCGTAAATAAAAATATGTTCATAACGCGAAATGAGCCTGGTTGCTAGTAGTAATCCTTATCCTTGCGTATATGTATCTTTTATTTTGTACTTTGCCGCACAAAGCACCATAATAATACTCCACAGGGAGAAGGAGGAACTCTTCCTCTTTCAGTAATTCCTGACTCCTAGCCAAAATTATTTAATCCATCTTTTCCCCGACAACTTGACGCTGCTGAGCAGAACAAAAGGCCAGTTTTGTTTCGAAATATTGCGTTGGCTGTGCCTGAGGTTATTCAAAATAATATATTAGTATGCTTCTTGTTGTAATTTTGTTACATGCACGTTTTGAAGCAGCGGCGGCACCGCCACCAGAGAAGTTGTAATAAGGAATTCTTTTCATTGACCCTAGACGTGAGCAGGGACAACTCATTTCGTTGTTGTGTTACAAGGAGACATTCATTTTAAATTAACCCGGGGATTGTAGCATATTCCTCGGTATACAGTCGTATAGTCCGTTTCTTGATTTATGAGACATTTCAAAAATTTATGATGAGCTCTCAAAAGATATTTTGTTAACCTTCAACCCCTTTCTAATAGCGTGACGTTGTACATGGACAACCCCTAGTTGATGAAGTAATCCCCACTGTAGCATATATTTGCATTGCTTTATTGAGCTTTGTTTGAAATATGCTTGCTTGCCGGTTTTCATAACATTTTTATTCATCTGACTGTTTTGCCAGTGCCTCGGTCTCAGTTTAAAAAAACATTTTTGCGAGTGGCAAAGGAACGCGTTTTGCAATCAAGGTCAAATCCTTGCGTGCTTACAACGGCTCTCTGGCGGGCTTGTAAATGTACTCATTTACACCATTCATCCTTAAGTATCTCACTCCACACGTACTTAGGTCTATCATCATCATCATCATCATCGTAGTGATTCATGTCTACGATGGTGATGATGATTCATTAAAACGCATTTTTATAAATTCTACTATTATCATCTATTTTACTACAACTGATCCTGCTCTCATGGTATTCGAAACCTTGGACACGGCTGCCTGTTTCGGGTGTTGTGTTGTACTAGCAGAATAAAAAAATGCACCGTGCGGGAAAATTGTGGATGAATGCAAGAATCAAATCGATGGCAGCGACGACAAACACCATGAGGAATGAGCATGGAGCTAGTCCAACTTCAATAGGCGCCGGATGACGACGACAACGGATGGTTTACAACGACAAAGCTTGAAAAGTAAACATTAAGTGGGCAATGCGTATCCCGGAAATTCGAATATATGTATATTTTTGATAAGCTGTGCGGTACAACGAACAAATCACGTTAAAGTTCATGTTCATGGGAGTAATAAGCTAAGAATACTCTTTTACTGTAACCTGATAAAAAAAATTTAAATCAATTTTTAAAAATGAGTTAATTTTAAAAGAATGAATGGGGTACAGTGAGTCAAACGAAATGACTCATTGTTATTTGTTATCCGCATATTTTGTCAGGGCATCTACATTTGTGCCATCTTCTTAAAATAACTCAACGCTCACCCAAATGAAAAAAATGGATGAGAAACGAAAATCGAAAATAATGGGTAAAGGTAACGCATCAGTACTTAATTGCCAGACAGCCAAGCAATAAAAAATCGGATTCTCAATATATTTTTTCAAAGAAAATGTTTTCTTGTTACAAAAATTAATCTACTGCTACTGCTGGGGAAAGGGTTGCCAACCCACGCACACCTCAATCCTCCTGGTGCAAGTTTCTCCAAAACTGGAAACCCCTATTAAACGGTTTCCTTCCATTCACCATTTCATCGTACATATTTATTCTCTCTCGCTACTGTCGTCGTAGTGGCTGCAAGTGTAACAACAATATTCCGAAAAAATAGTCTAAATTATATAAAAAGCCGAGCACAGTATACCTTGCAAATTTTTGGATTGCGAGGAAGAAAAGAAAATTAAACGCAGCTGTTGCTACACACACTATTGCCTTCCCGATTTATGTCTTTACAGCGGGCGAGCACAGATGCTGTCTAAAAAATAAAATGTGACTTTGTTGCATTTTTGTCTTTAAAAAAATCCTTTTTGCATGGTCGTCCAACCGAGGCTCGCTTATTTCCAAAAACTGTGGCGTATGCTATAGGCATGCATTTCGAAAAAAATGTGAACTTGACAATCATAATGATCCGGTTCAGGCCCCGCCTATCTCAACTTTCAACATCTTAGCAGGAGAGAAAATTGCAAAATACACAGCATTCCTATCTAAAAATAATTTTTTGCCTGAGCGTTGTTTATTATCTGGCGAGAAATGTCACATGTCAGATGCACGTTGATGATTATGAATAACTGTAAATACACCGCGAGAGACAAGTTTAGTGACTCCGCCTCCCGCGAAAAACAGTTTGTTTCGACAATTTACTGGGTTGCTATACAAGCTTGGAAATTATAAATAAATAATATTAAGTATCATGAGAGAAATTATTTTGACTAAATATTTTCTTACATTTAGGTGTATGATTAGTTTTAAGACGTGCCATGTGACAGCTGATGAGACAGTGCTACTCGAAATCGTAAAAGTCTTCTCTTGCATAATCATGTTTCAGTGTGGTTATCGGAAATAATTCTTGGATTTTGGGAAGCGTTTTAGACAAAGTTTAAACAGATCTCAAAAGTTTTAATCAGCCTTGGTTATTATGGTTATTTTACAGTTTTTACAAGTTGACAATTTGAGTAACCAGTAAGTGGCCAAAACTTTGGCTCATTTTTAAATACTGATCTTATTAGGTGTTATTGCTATAAAAATTGTAGTGAGGTACTGCACACTGCAGGTACCGGTACCCTTCTCAGTGTTGTTGAATTCTAAGCAAAAGTTTACATCGAAAAACCAATCAAATTAGTTAAACGAACCCGTAGGACCTACGGTCTACCACAACATCTAATCATTGAAAAAAAAATTTTTGGCTCTTAAGTCATACATTTTTAACTCGTAGATTCAACAAGAAATTCGCACCAACAATTGAGCTGGTATATTTCTTCATAAATGAGATTGAGTGCTTCTTCTTGCATACCTCAGCCCAAACC